>JAGKQL010003092.1:0-26473 GCA_018398635.1 Cyprinodon brontotheroides | reverse complement strand
TTTATTTCTGTATTTATTTTTAAATATGGCAGAGTTGGTCCTTCATACAGTAGCTCCTCTGCAATACAAAAGTATAGCACGGCATAGGACACACCTCTTGTGTGAGGCAGGGACTCTCATCACAGTCGCAGTCGAACTGATTGACAGGTCGAGTCGGAGAAGTAAATCCTTTAAAGCAAACTTACGAAGAGAAGCTGGAGGTGTAAGAGATTGAGGGTGACGAACATAAAAATTAATTAGCAGTCCGAAGACAGATGGAGACGGTATACTCATTCTTAGAAAATAAATAGTTTTTATATATATAAAAAAATATAAAGCTGACTAATAGCTTCTTCATTATTAAATTGGTATATTATTCTTTTAGGTTTGTGACCATGCAAAACATAGATTTGCCTTCACAAAGCCTCAGAAGGGCAAGATTTATGTATAAAAAGTAAACCTGTACATGAAATTATGTTTTGTTTTTAAAAAGTCTTTTTATAGTGTTTTTTGTTGGCATTCATATCACTATACTGGTGTGATAACTTAGTATACGTTTGATTGGTGTTTGGTATGCATCTACTTTGAATTTATAGGCCCCGCTGGAGAATACACCACCATCCGCCACTGATCATGACCTAGGCAGAGCTTCAAACCACAAATGTAAGTCCAATACTGCTACACAAAACATTACAAACTGCAGGAGAAGAATGCGTGTCTTCAGTATTTTTACACATGCATCTAATTCAGAAACGCTAATGTATTCAGCTGGCAATCCCAGTCTGTGGGCGGCTCAAGCCAAGATATACATGGACGCCTCTGAAACGTACTTGAGGGAAAAGAGGCAGAGATATCCAAACAACCCAAGAGCGAGTGCTCCTCACTGGAACAAATGCACATGCTGCAGATTTACTGTCCTCTGTTTGTCACAACGCCTCTCCAGGCTGGGCACTTATTTTCACCCCAGCACTGACAAGAATAAAACAAGAACACCCAGAGAATGCTCTCCAGCAACAAAATGGTAAATAATACTTGCTTTGACATGTTGCAAGAATAGTCCATTAGTATTTACTTGCTTTCCTTTTAGATGTTTTGAAACTGCTTTCCTTTAATCTGTCTAAAATAGTAGGCATCATTTAGTGAGCTTAAATAAAACATTTTTTGGCTGTTTAATAATTATTTATTTTGGCTCACCACATCACAAACCTCCTCAAACTATTAAAAAAGATTATGTCAAAAGTATAACCCAAACCTGACAGTCCTGTAAAAATTATAAAGTAGCTGAGCTTATGGGTTGCTGTAGCAGAAAGATGTCAGCGGCCTAATGAGGGAAGTGGAAGCAGCAAGGACCCTGAAGTGTTGTTTGGCTTACCTGTCTCCAGTTGTCATAGATAATGATGGTGCTCTCCTCATCATCCACAGTGACTGTGCGCACATAACCCTCCCCTAAGGATAAAGGACATCAGCAGTTAGCTCTTAGGTAAGACAAACTGTTATTTATTCACTCTCTCTGCAGTGACACTGAACAAGACACCCTCCTTCTATATCAGTACTGTCATATCCTTGTACCATCAGAATCCACTGACGCAGTACGGTCCATGTCGCCAGTGATGGCAACAAGGAGTGATGACTTCCCAACTCCATTCTGACCCAACAGGGCGATCCGCAATGGCCCGTCATGCCTGCCCTCTACAGAGACAATGGGAGTCTCATCCAGGGCTGGGCTGAAGCTGAGCGGTGAATGAGAAGGTCCAGCTGCTCCGGATGTCCAGTCACCTTCATCATGAACAGCTTCTTCCCGTCGAAGTTGGTGCTTTATTGGCAGAGGAGTACTTCCTCTGCGGACAGTGGGGGTGCTGGGTAGAGTCATGCTGTCACACTGAACAGATAAACAGGTTGTGTCAACATGTAACAAAATCACAAAAAAGTCTTTTCTCAACTTGTTCTAGTATGTGAATATGCCTTTTTTAATGGCATATGGTCTTGCAAAAGAAAAAGATAAAAAAAAATAAACAGAAAAAAGAATCTATTCGACTTGAACGTGTAATTAAAAAAGATAAATGCTTTTCATCAGAGTCCTCCATGTTGCATGTAAAAACAATGCCAACTGGAGATAAATGTCCTACAATTCAATATGTAGTTTTTTTCAGTTTAAATGGTGCCACATTTGTGAGAAAAACACAATAGTGGTTGGACCAGAAGTGCCAAACTGCATGTGATACTACTGGCTATTGTTGGGTGTTATTTATTGGATTGGATGATGGGAGCTTGAATAAACAAGAAACGTTATCAGTAAAGCACTATAATTGTTAAAAGCCCCTGCATCTGATGTTGTTTTGATCTCTCAAATGCTTTTTAAGTTGTTTATCGAGTGGCAGAAGAGGTTATTTTATTAAAATAAATCACTTGTATATTGCACATATGCAGGAATTCAGGCTTTTTTACTGTAGGCTTCTAACTTTGCCGTGACAGTTTTCTCTGCCAGTGGGTTTCATTCTGTAGGTCTCCAATCAGCCACTGGAGCCTTTTTCGCACTGATATTAGTGGGTTAATGCAGGCTTTTCCGACACGGGTCGACCTGCCAACAATCAGCTTATGGCTCCCTTCTCATTAGCAAAAAAAGCTGGGTCTGCCCATTGGTGGCATGCTGCATGGCCTCTGTCCCCCCCACTGCTGCGTGTCTGTTGACGCCATTATGTTGGATTAGCGTGGATAATGTCAGCAGTGCGACAGAAATCAGGAAAGTAAACAATGGAGAGCAACAAGTAAGGGAAAGCAACAAGTAAGGACACCATCACATACAGTAGTCAGTGTGCTTTATAGTTTCATTTGTCCCTCCGAATCAAGCTCATTAGTGCTGTGCCATGTTTACCGAATGCAAGCAGTTGTTTTGGCTCGTTAGATCAAACTTCTGCACGTTGCGCTATATGGTATGGCATAAATTAGCAGGTTGACATGGGTCCAATATTGCCATTGTATACCGATCAGAGCCAAGTCTTTGAAGGTGATTTTAACCCGGTCTCTTGCTAACTAATTTGACACGGGTTGACACGGGCCAGTGAGCAGTCCTTACTGTCACTAAAAGCAGATTGTTCGCAGGTTTAAAAGTTTTTTTAGCCAGTGGGAAAGGGGTGTTTTCTCAAAGCAGTTACACCACATGTCTTTTGAGCGGAGAAGCGTGATTGCCAATGCAGGGAAAGTTGTTATCCCTCTGCTGGCTGTCACTGCATATAAAGCAAAAAAGCCTAAAAGCGTCAAAATGTTGAAGGTTTGTGTTGGTCACTAGGGCAGAAAAAATACTCCAGATAAAACAAAATAATAATTTAATGTGTACAAATAGCTCAAGCTCATATAGCAAACCCCATGTTGTGCATATCACTAAAAGAAAGTTACATGACCAATACAAGAGCTGTTTTGAACTGACTCTGATGGGCCAAACTGTGTTTATACTGTCTACGGGATGTATCTGCAAAAAGAAGCCCTGATCTTTTTTGGTTCATCATCATATCAATGAAGAATAATAAAGCAGCCTCTAGGCCAAAAGAAAGGTTTCTACCATGTTGGACTAGTTGGATCTCATATTGAAAAATAAGGTATTTGTTTTCATTTCTTTGTTGTGTCATCCTGTTTTCAAGTTTACTCTTGGTTTACTAATCTTTAATACTATTTTTTCTTTTTTTTTTTTTGCTCTACAAGCGTCCTCATTCACATTGTTACTAACATTTACCAGCTATGGTTCATGTATCATTGTTTATTGACTGCACTGGACAATATCAAAGATGTTTCAAATATAAATGGCAACATTAAATAAAACATACAATGACTTAAATTAAATAATTGTTTATACTAGGTCAGTGCCAGTTGTCTGTCAAATAGGCTGCCTGAAGGATGTCAGTACAAAAATATACAACGCTCACCGGCCACTTTATTAGGTACACCTGTCCAACTTCCTGCTCGTTAACACCAGATTTCTGCGAGAAGCCAATCACATGACGCAAGACAACTCAGTGCATTTAGGACGCATGTAGATATGGTCAAGACAATCTCCTGCAGTTCAAAACCGAAAGCATCAGTATGGGGAAGAAAGGTGATTTGAGTGACTTTTGAACGTGGCATGATTGTTGGTGCCAGAAGGGCTTCGCTGGTTCGGAGTATTTCAGAAACTGCTGATCTACTGGGATTTTTCACGCACAACCCATCTCTAGGGCTTACAGAGAATGGTCCGAAAAAGAAAAAACATCCAGTGAGAGGCAGTTCTGTGGGCGGAAATGCCTTGTTGATGCCAGAGGTCAGAGAGGAGAGTGGCCAGACTGGTTCCTCGAGCTGATGGTAGGAAGGCAAACAGTGACTCAAATAACCACCCGCTACAACTACAAGGTGGGCAGAAGAGCATCTCTGAACGCACAGTACGCCAAACTTTGAGGCAGATGGGCTACAGCGCGGCAGAAGACCACACCGGTGCCACTCCTTTCAGCTAAGAACAGGAAACTGAGGCTACAATTTGCACAAGCTCATCCCAAATTGGACAATAGAAGATTGAAAAAGCGTTGCCTGGCCTGATAAGTCTCGATTTCTGCTGCGCATATTCGGATGGTAGGGTCAGAATTCGGCGTCTACAACATGAAAGCATGGATCCATCCTGCCTTGTATCAACGGTTGAGGCTGGTGGTGGTGGTGTCATGGTGTGGGGGAATATTTTCTTGGCACTCTTTGGGCCCCTTGGTACCAATTGAGCATCATTGCAACGCCACAGCCTACCTGAGTATTGTTGCTGACCATGTCCATCCCTTTATGACCACAATGTACCCAACTTCTGATGGCTACTTTCAGCAGGATAATGCGCCATGTCATAAAGCTGGAATCATCTCAGACTGGTTTCTTGAACATGACAATGATTTCACTGTACTCAAATATGGCCTCCACAGTCACTAGATCTCAATCCAATAGAGCATCTTTTGGTATATGGTGGAATGGGAGATTCGCTGCATCATGGACAGTGCAGCCTGACAAATCTAAGTGCAACCCGTGTGATGCCATCATGTCAATAATATGGACCAAACTCCCTGAGGAATGCTTCCAGCACCTTGTTGAATCTATGCCACGAAGAACTGAGGCAGTTCTGAAGGCAAAAGGGGTCCAACCCGCTACTAGCATGAGGTACCTAATAAAGTGGCCGGGTGAGTGTACACTACAGACCTTTTGTCTGTACAAAATGCCAATTACAAGTAAACAGACTAACATTTACTTTAACCTCTAAAATGACAGGTTCAGAGCTTTGTGGTTTGTGTGTTTTTTTTTTTATGAAGCCACCTTGAAGCTACTGCTAACAGAAACGTCATGATTTCTTTCACAAGCTAATATAAGAGAAGATTGATAAATAAGTGACTCAATACAAGTTTTGTTTTTTAACCAATATGAATAATAAACAAAACTTTCCTGCACTGATATTCTTAGTATTCATTTGCAACACATGTAACTGACCTTGAATCTGTATATGATTATATTAAATTGACTATCCTCTTCTGTAAATAAACAGAATCTGACTGTCTTGAGAGTACTTTTGTGGTGAATCAACTTCATACATAAACTGCACTGATCTGAGCTGTTGTTGTCCTAATTTCTTACCTTTACACTCCAACCAGTTATCATTTAATAGTTATTTAATAGTTTTTCTAAAGAACTAACTTATTTTTGAATACAGCTCTTTAAAAACCTTTTAACAAGCAATAACCTTTTAAATAGCAATTCAGCATCTACACCCATTTTCCATAGTTGTTATCGAACATTATTGTGCTTTTTTTATTCTGCCAAATACTGTTACACGACTAGTCAACCAGTTGCTAACCTATTGCCATTTGGTGAATATAAACCTATGGTAAATTACATACCATTTAATCAATTTTTTTTAATGTAACATATATAATGCTTTAAAAATGCAACTGTTTTTATAGAGCTGTTATCCAGCTCCAAACAGACAGTGTAAAATATTACAGTTAAATGATTGAATCCTATTAAATATATATTTATATCAACAAAACAGTTGCCCGCAGTGACATTTTAAGTTGATTGCTCACAAACTTTAATTTCTTATTCTAATCATACTAAAAAGTCACTAAAAGGCAATAGTAAAAAAAAATCAGGTGCATCCACTCTCCACCTACATTAACACACATAAAGTAAAAAAAAAAAAAAAAAAAACTTGCTTAACAGGGGCTGAGCAAGACATTATTATCATGGGCTTAGCCTAGAGATTATTTCATTATAAAGAAGGTGCTGTTCTAATTCTTGCCCCCGCATCTGACATCTTTCCCTAACTGTGCTACGACGCGAGGTTCAACCAGAACCACATGAAAAATATTATTGTTTATAAATGGAATTGTCCTGAGCTGTCAGAGGAAGCAGTATGGGCGCGTGCAGTTGTAACAAATGCAAGCATGTGTGCCGAGCTAAAACACAGAAAAGTGTGTGAACGCCCCTTTTTCCTCAGTTTTGCACATATCGGTCTGTGACAGTGTACGTCACTTCCGCAAAAGCGCAATTCATTTAGGGTAGTTAGCGCCATTTCTGTGGTGAAGAGACAGCAGCAACAAACAAAAGAAAACTAACAGAGAGCAGACGTATTCTAGTTGCTTCTTTGGAACTAATGGGACACTGGTGCTGCGTCAAAGGATGCAATAGTAATTCTAAACAGAAAACAGCAGATGGGGCCTTACGGTTTTTCGTATTCCCCACTTGGAAAAAAAATACGGACCGCAGACAGAGGACTTAACAAAGAGGCGTCGGGCTCCGTGGGTCGCTGCTGTAAGAAGGAAAGACATCACGTTTCATAAAATATCTCCTCATGTTTGTGTTTGCTCTCGGCATTTTCACAAAGGTAAGTCCTTATAAATATACACTAATAGAAATCAACACGCTGAAATGGTTTGCTTATAAAGTTGCAGGAGTTCATGTAAACCTACTGAAACATGCTGTGGAAGAGAAGCGGAAAGTGATGTTTGTTTTGTTTATTTCTTTTTCAGACCGCTAAAATTTAATAAATAATGCATTAACTCATATAATGTTACACAATCTGCAATACAAATATTTTTTAATGAATAAATATATATAAATACACTGTACGTATAAAAGCTTGCTGTACATACCACTCATTAGCCAACTCACTGTATTTATTCATCACGTACAATCTACTTAAGTTTATTTATTATAATCCTTTGTTCGTCCTGTAAGCTTTTCAGTTTTATTTATTTACCTCTGGCCTTACTAGTCCGATGTACTTGTGCTGTTTCGGTATAGCAAATTTCCCCACTGTGGGAAACATAAGCATATCTTATTTTATAACTCATCTAACGCACGGGCTCTGTTATTAAGGTGCTTTATATAGTGTTTTGAATAGATGTGTAAAAACACTCAACCTTTTCATCTACTTTGCAGGTCAACCCGCATATGAGATGATGGAACTGACCCAGACTGGGCTCCATCCCTGCATCTGGGCCCGCACTGACATCAGACCAACAGGCACAGACCGCTCTTTAAGTCGTGGTTATCGGGAACAGCTGAAAAAGAATGCCCTGCAAAACGGCTGAAACGGGTTCATCGGGCTGATGAAACCTTCAGCGACGGGATGAAGTGACACATGAGGCGCACAGATAGAACCCTAACCAGCAACAGACTGACACGCAGAAGGCTGCTGAAAAACGTTGGGTCGACCAAACACCAAGGATGACACAGAAGGTGGTCGTCAGGAAGGACACACAGAAATGTAACCTGTGTGTGCTCAGGTGTGCGAGATGAACCGCCTTTTGGAAGAAAACAGAGAGCTGCGGCGTGAACTTGATGAGCTGCAGATCTCTGATTGCTTCTTTGGAGACAGTAATGAAAAAAGTCAGTACTATACGGGTCTACCAAACTTGGCAACCTTTTTATGGCTTTGTTTAATTTTCTGCTGCCTCTCATGTCTGCTCAAACAAAAATTCTCAGTCCATTTCCAAATGCTTCTGTTAACCTTCATGCCTGAGATTGATTCGCCCTCAAAACACCTTGCTTATCTCTTCCTGTTTCACCAAAGACAGTGTATACAGAAATATCTAATGAAATGCTGGTTATTTCTATATGCAGAATCTAAAGCGCAATTGTGTACAGATAGAGACACCTGTACAAAAATTATGCCTCATCAGTTTGTGAGGCTCTTTGGACATAGAGTCACAGTGATTAGTGACTGTTTTTAAATTTTCACAGAGAAAACCAACTAATAAATGAATGCCAGATCAAGTACTGTTTCAACTTTTATTCTTCTTTTTTATTCTTCTTTCACACAAATAGAATTTTGTTTTTAAAAGTTACTTTTGAAAAATAACAGCAACAAATATAAGTTTCACCATCACTTCAAATATTAACAATGTTTCTGAGGTTGTAAAATGTGTAAAACAATAAAGAGTGGATTTGAAATTTGAAAACAAGTGTTGTTGCTATCTTTTCGAATCAAGCAGAGAATTTATGAAAAATGCAATACAAAATCTCAAATACATAAATACTGCAGAACAGTGCAAAGCTTCAAATGTTTTACTTTTGTCTTCCTCCCTCGTATATAGCAGATTGCTCTTAGATTAAATTAGAAGATTTTCATTTTCCCAGGACTTGTTTTCACTCTGTGGTTCGTGGTCTTCCGCAGAGATATTACCTAACAGGTGATATCTGTGAAGAAGACTGCAGATCCCAGTGAAAACAGGCCTGGATAAAAGTGAACAGCAAATACAGTGTAAAGTAACTTATCAATGTGCAAAAATTATGACAAGTTTTTCTGTTCAGTTCGATGAGCAGCACAAACTGCTCTAATAACTGCAGCTATCTCCGTAACTGCCTACAATTGATCTTGCCTTGTCACTATAATAATAATAATATATACCATCGCTCCTGAAGTAAAGCTTTAGAAAGTTTGTCTGTGCAGGGTATCCGCTCAGTTTCTTTGTGTTCTTTCCATTTAACTGATAATCCTCACTGCTGGCAGCGCTCTCGGGCCTGTTTCAATAAGGAAGTTCAACCAACTCTGAGTTAAAACTTGAACTCTGGAGGTTGGCTTATCCTGAGAGATTGGAAACTCTGAGTTTTGGAGTTTTCAAGAACAGCTGAAATAGGATTGGATTCAATCAACTCTAAATTGACTGACTCTGAGTTAAAGCTGGCGTGCACCACAACTATAAAAAGCCATTATCAATGGAGCACAGATAATGCACAGTCACCATGGCAACAGCGTCAGCAGACAAAAAGGTGTGCATATTTCTCACCAGCAGAACTGGATACGCTTATACAAGCATATACAGAATTGAACATGTATTTAAAAAGCTTTCTTTCTGGCTGCAGCTGGCCCGAAGGAGAGAGTTAGCTTGGGTGAAATAGCTGCTTTCAGTCAATGCCAGTTTGCATTTAAGTACTTTCAAAGCACAGTGTTGGGTGTAATGAATTAAGTTACTTAAGTCCCTTATAAATACTGTAATTAAATTAAAGACTATAAAACAATAATTAGTTTAATATCAAATTTTTAAAAGGTATATTTTTGATTTGAACTTTCTCCCTCTAGTTACACACTTTGGTCAATTTAAGATTAATTCATGCAATTGAATATTGTTTTTTGAAAGCATTAGAAGTGCAGTTTCTTGTCTCTCCTTGTATTATTCAAAGTGGTTGGGAGTTGATTTGGGATTTAAAAGTAATTAATAAGTAAAAGTAGCAACAAATTAGTAAGTAGACCAATACTTTCTAGGGACATTAATTATTACATTAAAATCTAATTAGACTTGTTGAAGATAAAATTTGTAGTTAGTAATTAAGAACTATTTTAGAGTAACTTACCCAACTGTTATAATATCAGAATTGAAACTGGAAGAACAGTATTTTATTAAACCTAATTTAGTTTTCATGGACTAAGATTCACGAATCCTGCAGGCATCAAAGAACATGGCAGCAGCTGAAAATGAAATATAAAAAAAACATACTTCAAGCAAGGTAAGCCTTGAGCACATCATGGGAGTAAGAGTAGCTACCTGGCTACAAACATTTGACATAAATGAAATGACTAAAATGGCATTCAGTGTCTAGCAGTGCAGCATTTTTGACATAGGTCTAAATGTTCATTCTCATTTTGACTTCTACTAAGCCATGAATATGTCCCCAAAAGAATCAATAGGGTGTTTAAACACCACTTCCTCTTTAAAAAGGGGAGGAGACCAAAATAAACTCTGGATTTTCTGAAGAAGAAAACTGCTCCCAACCAGGTTAGGTTCACAGAGTAGAAGTTGCCATAGTAGTAACTGACTCTAAGTATAAGTTACCTCTCTTTTCAGAAGCGGGCTTGACTTACTCTGCTTTCTCAGGTTTTAACTTACCTCCCTTTCTGAAACAGACAACCTTAGATTTCATTCCGGTTAACAAACTCAGAGTTTTCCTTAACCTCCTTTCTGAAACAGGCCCCTCCTCTTGTTTTTCTGCTGTTTTGTTTTCTTCCGCTCACCACAAAAATGGCGCTAGGGGGCGTGTCAGTCACGTGTCTGACAAAGACCGATTGTTACAGATGAGAATGGTTTTTCAACTCTAATAAAAATAACGAAAGACCACTTTGTTAAAAGCCCTCAAAGCAAACCCCTGCTCCGCCACAGCATAGTCTGCGTGACTTTCAATAGTCAGTGCATGCAAGAAAACATAATAATCTAAACAGGGATTATTGGGGCTCTCAATGCCCCATATTTTCCTACCTTGGAGGCATTCTCCTCGATACTGAGTCTATCTTCGGGCACATCTGTCGGCATCTGCAAGCTGAAATAAAGCGATCGGGGGTGAGGAGTCCAGAAGACACAGAGAAA
Organism: Cyprinodon brontotheroides; assembly: GCA_018398635.1. Lineage (NCBI taxonomy): Eukaryota > Metazoa > Chordata > Actinopteri > Cyprinodontiformes > Cyprinodontidae > Cyprinodon > Cyprinodon brontotheroides. Next base: position 15,641 of record JAGKQL010003092.1, on the reverse strand, counting down.
CACTAGGATTAACCCTCTCAACCCCAGCCCAGTCAGTTAATAAACCCAAGCCCCGCTGGCCCGGTCTGATTTCTCACCTCTCAGGTGTCTGTCGGCAACTAAGTAAGCGTGGTTTCTCTCTCTCTTGCTCCCCCTTTCTCTCTTCCCCTGGCGCCTTCTTTTTCTCTCTCTCTTCCTCCTCCCTTCCTCACTGTTCTCTCAGGTTATAGGGCCCAGGTCCAGCTCTGCAGGCAGCACCGTAATTCATCACTTCAGACTGACTGCTGTGTGACTCACACCTACTAAATGCTTTCCGGATCCAGACTTCCTGCTGAGAAGGAAAGATGAAAACTGGCCAACAAAAAAAGCTTTTATGCAGGTTTCTGCTGCAGATGTATGCAGTTAATTAATAGCAGACAGAAAAACAAAGCGGTGATGTAGCTTGACAAAAAGCAGGACTGTGGATAGATGGTCAGTATCACGAATCTCTCATTAAGCACTTATACTGGCAAATGAGGCGATACAGAACATGACCCCTAGAGGGCAATACAAGGCAAGCATTTTCCCTACTAATTGGTCACAGTGGAGAGTGAGCATGTAGGCTACTTGATGGATAGGCTAAGAAAACCAAATTATTGACATATATTTTTTGTAAAAGATAGTTAAAGTTATTACAGTTTTTCAAGCTCCCTGAACCGACCAATGATAATATTAGATTATGCAGACTGATTCCAGTTCATTTTTGCAACAGCCACATCATCACATCAGTCTCCTTCATACCCACACTGCCTGATCATCGTTGTGTTCTTTGCCTAACCCACTTTGTTGAAATATATAAAATTGAGACTTCACATAAATATTTTCAGGTCATAATTTGAGTTGCTTGCTATTAGGATCTTAATCTGATTTATAACATATATATATATATATATATATATATATATATATATATATATATATATATATATAGCAGTATATATATATATATATATATATATATATATACATACCTTACCATAGAGAAAAGCACTGTACTTTCAATCAATGAAGATAACTCTAAACTAGTGTTAACTTTAAAGAAATACGCACTCTATACATTGCTAATGTGGTAAAAGAATTATTCTAGCTGCAAATGTCATGGTGTTTGGTGCAATATCTACATAGGTGGTATAGAGGGGCCCATTTCCAGCAGCCATCACTCCAGTGTTCTAATGGTACAATCTGTTTGCTCATTGGCTCAGAAGGCTAATTGATGATTAGAAAACCCTTGTGCAATCATGTTCACACATCTGAAAACAGTTTAGCTAATTCCTTTGAGCAGATTGAGTTTCTGGAGCATCACATTTGTGGGGTCAATAAAACGGTCAAAATGGCTAGAAAAAGAGGACTTTCAGAACTTTCTGAAACTCAGCAGTCTATTCTTGTTCTTAGAAATGAAGGCTATTCCATGCAAGAAATTGGTAAGAAATGGAAGATTTCCTACAACAGTGTGTACTACTCCCTTCAGAGGACAGCACAAACAGGCTCTATCCAGAGTAGAAAAAGAAGTTTGAGAAACAGACGCCTCAGAGGTCCCCAACTGGCATCAGAGGTCCCCAACTGGATTCTTCATTAAATAGTAGTTCAACCCGAAAAACACCAGTGTCAACATCTGCAGTGAAGAGGCGTGCTGTGGGATTCTGGGCTTTAGAAGGGTAGAGTGGTAGGAAGAAAAAAAGCCATATCTGAGAATGGCCAATAAAAGAAAAAGATTAAGATGGGCAGAAGAACACAGACATTTGAGAGAGAGGAAGACTGGAAAAAAGTGTTGTGGACGGATGAATCCAATATTTGAGGTGTTACTGGATCACAAAGAAGAAGGTTTGTGAGACGCAGAAGAAATGAAAAGATCTCTGCAAGAATGACCTTGATGCCATCTGCTAAGCATGGTGGAGGTAATGTGATGGTCTGGGGTGTCATGATGTTACAAAGTTTCCAGACCCAAATGCAGAAAACTGAACAGAGAGACCAGGGAAAAGGTTTAACAGGTTTTATTGAAGAGGTTAAACAGAGGGAGAAGTGTTGCTTCTGAACACTGCTCCACCGGAACTGTAAAGTGAGGGGAAGACACAGCGGTTAGTTCAGGCTCAGTGGGGAATTTGGCTTGTGTACTTGAAGAAGAGGTATTTGGTTGCCAACTCCTCACGTTTCTAGAGAAGTTGTTGAACAAATGATGTGCAGCGTTTTTCAAGTGTAGTTCACAGTGCTTGTCTGATTCGTGTGAGGGCGAGGTAGGGTTTACTCAGGTTACAGCCATTGGCCTTTTCTGTGTTTGTGTTTATTTTTTTTTTTTTTTCAGAGGCCTGATCAAATTGACTGCACCTGGAAGTGGATGTTTTCCTGTGACACACCTTGGGGCCTACCGTGATTGGATCACCAATTGCCGGCTCCACCAATCATTGTTGAGGCCTCCATTTAAAACCAAAGGACTTCCTAGGGGAAGGTGCGGCTGATCCTTTGTTCAGACATCTTGCCATTTTGTGGGGTGTAGGTTTGTCTGCTGGCCCCTCTAACCTTGCAGAGAGACCTCAGGAGCTAGCACCAGAGGGCGACATGAAGGTGGTTGGTGGGATTCAGACTCCTGTCACACTTCCTAGGTTTGATCGCCTCTCGTTAGAGACTTGTATTTTAGTTTTTGTTTAATTTGCCAGAGATCATTCCAGTTTGGTTAAACTTTGATTTACATCTTTGTTTTGTGGATTTTGTTTTAGTGAATACCCTAGTAGTTCTGGTGGGCCCTCTATTAGACCCTTTGACGTTACAAAGTATGTTTCTTTAGTACCTGAGTTTCGAGAGGCAGAGATTGATTCTTACCTCTCTGCTTTTGAGCGCATAGCACAGGCTTTGCAGTGGCCCCCTGATGTTTGGTCTTTGCTGCTTCAGTGCAGAATCCATGGTAAAGCTCAAGAGGTTGTAGCCGCCCTCCCTCTTTCAGACACCCTAAAGTATGATGTGGTTAAAGCTGCCATTTTGAAAGCTTATGAGGTTGTACCTGAGGCTTTACCGGCAAAAATTTAGGTCTTTTAAGAAAAGCCCCTCACAGACCTATGTAGAGTTCGCCAGAGAAAAGGGAAGTCTCTTTGACCGTTGGTGTGCTTCAAATAAGGTGACAAATTTTGACACTCTGAGAGAACTTGTTCTATTGGAAGAGTTCAAAAATTGTCTACCTGAACGTGTTGTTGTTCACTTGAATGAACAAAAGGTAAACTCACTGTCTTCTGCTGCTGTGTTAGCTGATGAGTATGTGCTTACACATAAGTCTACCTTTCAGTCCTCAGTGCTCAATAGAGGTGTGTCTATAAAATCAGCTGTTGAACCACCCAAGTCAACTCCTCAAAAGAATGACAAGGAGTGTTTCTATTGTCACAAAACAGGTCATCTCATTCCTAATTGTTTAGCCTTGAAACGAAAAGAACAGAACACACAGTCCAAACGAAAAGGTGTGGGGCTAATAAGGAACCAGTCTCCTACACCACGAAAGGCTGAGCTTGAGTGTACTCCTGATCCGTGTTATGAACCTTTTTTGCTAACTGGATATGTTTCATTACCAGGAAAACGTTACAAAGTATGTTTCTTTAGTACCTGAGTTTCGAGAGGCAGAGATTGATTCTTACTTCTCTGCTTTTGAGCGCATAGCACAGGCTTTGCAGTTTTCCCCTGATGTTGTGGTCTTTGCTGCTTCAGTGCAGTTCTCCATGGTAAAGCTCAAGAGGTTGTAGCCGCCCTCCCTCTTTCAGACACCCTAAAGTATGATGTGGTTCAAGCTGCCATTTTGAAAGCTTATGAGCTTGTACCTGAGGCTTACCGGCAAAAATTTAGGTCTTTTAAGAAAAGCCCCTCACAGACCTATGTAGAGTTCGCCAGAGAAAAGGGAAGTCTCTTTGACCGTTGGTGTGCTTCAAATAAGGTGACAAATTTTGACACTCTGAGAGAACTTGTTCTGTTGGAAGAGTTCAAAAATTGTCTACCTGAACGTGTTGTTGTTCATTTGAATGAACAAAAGGTAAACTCACTGTCTTCTGCTGCTGTGTTAGCTGATGAGTATGTGCTTACACATAAGTCTACCTTTCAGTCTCTGCTCAATAGAAGTGTGTCTATAAAATCAGCTGTTGAACCACCCAAGTCAACTCCTCAAAATAATGACAAGGAGTGTTTCTATTGTCACAAAACAGGTCATCTCATTGCTAATTGTTTAGCCTTGAAACGAAAAGAACAGAACACACAGTCCAAACCAAAAGGTGTGGGGCTAATAAGGAACCAGTCTCCTACCCCACGAAAGGCTGACCTTGGCTGTACTCCTGATCCGTGTTATGAACCTTTTTTGCTAACTGGATATGTTTCATTACCAGGAAAACTTGCAGATCCACATCCAGTTCATATTTTGCGTGACACGGGTGCCTCCCAATCTATTATGTTAACTGACTCCCTACCGTTTTCTGAGTTGTCATCTTGTGGCTATCAGTGTTGTTCTGCAAGGACTGGAAATGGGTTATGTCCCCCGGCCTGTACACTTGGTGCAGTTACAATCAGAACTGATTTCTGGTATTTTCCCCATTGCTGTTTGTTCTGAGCTTCCAGTTAAAGGTATTTCCCTTTTACTCGGTAATGATATTGCAGGTGGTAAAGTAACACCTTCCCTGGAAATATTAGACGTCCCCTGCTCCCGTCCTAAGAACGACGATGCAATACAGACTACTGTCTCAACTTCCTGTGTGCTCACCAGGGCTCAAAAATTTAAGAGAAACTCAGAAGAAAATGTAGACTTGTCTGACAGTGTGCTTATGTCAATCTTTTCAGAGGAGGGAAAAGTACCAGCTACAACACAGTTGCCCGCAGTCCCCCAGCTGAAACCTGATGTGCGACAAGCTGATTTCGGTTCTTCTCCCATCTCCTGATCCCAGCTTTGTGCCGCTCAGAAGGTGGATCCAACTCTAAAAAGGTACTTCTCAGGTGTTGTAAGTGCTGACAAAGCTAGAGCTGAACAAGTAGCATTTTATGTAAATGATGGAGTATTGATGAGAAAATGGTGCCCTGTTGTCCTCCCTGATGCTGACTGGAATGTGGTACACCAAATTGTAATTCCATCAAGTTACCGCAAACACATTTTGGCCTTGGCACATGAAGGAAGCTGGGCAGGACATCTGGGGGTAACAAAAACTTATCAGAATGTTCTGAAACATTTTTACTGGCCCGGATTAAAAACAGATGTACGCCAGTATTGTCGCAGCTGCCATACCTTTCAGGTAACTGGTAAACCCAACCAAGTTATCCCTCCTGCTCCTCTCCATCCTATTTCTGTGGTTGGAGAACCTTTTGAGCGAATTATCATGGACTGTGTTGGGCCACTTCCGCGCACAAAATCTGGTAATCAGTTCCTGCTCACCTTAATGTGTGCCTCAACTCGTTACCCAGAAGCAATCCCACTGCGTAAGATCACTTCCAGCTCAGTAGTAAAAGCGATGACAAAGTTTTTTTCCACCTTCGGCCTTCCTAGAGTAATTCAAACTGATCAAGGCACAAACTTTCAGTCTAAGCTTTTTAAGCAAGTCCTTAAGGAACTGAACATACAGCATACAGTCTCCAGTGCCTATCATCCTGAATCTCAAGGAGCTTTAGAGCGTTGGCATCAGACGTTAAAGTCTATGCTACGAAAATATTGTATAGAAACAGAAAAGGACTGGGATGAAGGGTTACCTTTTGTTTTGTTTGCAGCTCGGGAGGCTATTCAAGAGTCTCTAAGATTCAGCCCAGCAGAGTTGGTGTTTGGCCATACGCTCCGTAGCCCTCTAAAAATCCTTAAAGAGAAAATCTTGGAGATAAATGTTTCTCCCCAGGAGAACATTTTGGACTATGTCTGCAAGTTCAGAGAAAGACTGCATCAGTCTTGTGCTTTTGCAAAAGAAATATTAGGGGAGTCTCAAAGGTCCATGAAGAAGCATTATGACCAGTCTGCCCTGTCTCGTTCTTTTGCCAAGGGGGAAAAAGTCCTGGCTTTACTACCTGTTCCTGGTTCTACTCTTTCTGCCAAGTTTTCAGGACCTTATGTGGTTCAGGAGAAGTTGAGTGAGACAGATTATGTAATCAGCACTCCTGAAAGAAGGAGAAAATCTCGGGTCTGTCACATAAATATGTTAAAGCCGTACTGTTCTCGAGACCCAAACGGTAATCCTGACCGTCAAACAGGTCAACCTTTACCTTCAACTTGCTCCTCAGCATTGATTGTAAGGGAGTGTTCTGACTCTGCTGTAGAGGATGGTTTAACATTGCGTTCCATTTCTTACCAAAGCTCACGATTGTCAAACTCTGAAATGTTGAAGGTCCTACCTAACCAGCTTTCACATTTAACAGAGGAACAAAAAAATGATATTATTGTCTTGCTCAATAGTTACCCAGAACTGTTCCGTGATGTGCCAACACAAACTTCAGTTCTTAAACATGACATTGATGTTGCTGGGGCCAAGCCAATAAAGCAACATCCGTACAGAACAAACCCAGTTAAAAGAATCTTGATGAACGGTGAAACAGACTACATGTTACAACATGGGTTTGCTAAGCAAAGTTCCAGCCCATGGAGCTCCCCATGTCTTTTGGAGATGAAACCTGATGGCTCTCCTCGTTTTATAACAGATTTCCGAAAAGTTAATTCAGTTACTGTTATTGATTCGTATCCACTTCCCCGTATAGAGGATTGTGTTGATACCATTGGTAATGCCAATTTTGTAAGTAAACTGGACCTATTAAAAGGATACTGGCAGGTACCATTAACTGACCGTGCATCAGAGATCTCTGCATTTGTAACACCAGATCAGTTTTTGCAATATACAGTCATGGCATTTGGCATGTGTAATGCCCCAGCCACCTTTCAGCGGTTGGTTAACACTGTTCTGTCTGGATTACCAAACTGTAATGCATATCTTGACGATCTCATTGTGTACACTTCTACCTGGGAAGAACACATAAAAATCTTAAAAGCTGTGTTCACTCGGCTTGCTGACGCTTCGCTTACTGTAAACTTGGCAAAGTGTGATTTTGGTAAAGCAACTGTCACTTACCTTGGTAGGCAAGTCGGCCGAGGACAAGTATGCCCTTTAGAAGCCAAAATAAAAGCCATCGTTCAGTTTCCTGTCCCTAGCACAAGAAAAGCCCTTCGCCGTTTCCTTGGCATGGCCAGTTATTACCGAAATTTCTGTCGAAATTTTTCAACGGTAGCCCACCCTCTCACTACTCTGCTGAGCCCAAAAGTAGACTTTGTCTGGACTCCTGAGTGTCAACATGCTTTTGAAAGTATAAAATCTCTTTTGTCACATGCACCTGTGCTTTCCTCTCCAGACATGTCAAAGGCTTTCAAACTTGAAGTGGATGCTAGTGCTGTTGGAGCTGGTGCTGTACTGTTACAGGAAGGTGGGGACGGAGCTGATCATCCCGTCTGTTATTTTTCCCGTAAATTTACACCCAGTCAACTCAATTACTCCATCATTGAGAAAGAAACTCTGGCTTTGCTACTTGCACTTCAACACTTTGAGGTTTACCTAGGTTCTAGCCCTGTGCCAATCACAGTATACACCGACCACAACCCCCTTGTTTTCCTTTCTCGAATGTACAACCACAATCAGAGACTCATGCGGTGGGCGTTACTGGTACAGGATTACCATCTTAATATTAAACATAAGAAAGGTGCAGACAACTTCTTAGCAGATGCCTTATCTAGAGTGTAGCTTATAGTTTCCTTCACTTGGAAATGTTCCTCCCAAACCCTTTTAGGTTAGGATTTTAAGGGGGGAGGTGTTACGGCCAGTGGCCTTTTCTGTGTTTGTGTTTATTTTATTTTTTTTCAGAGGCCTGATCAAATTGACTGCACCTGGAAGTGGATGTTTTCCTGTGACACACCTTGGGGCCTACCGTGATTGGATCACCAATTGCCGGCTCCACCAATCATTGTTGAGGCCTCCATTTAAAACCAAAGGACTTCCTAGGGGAAGGCGCGGCTGATCCTTTGTTCAGACAGCTTGCCATTTTGTGGGGTGTAGGTTTGACTGCTGTAAAACTGGTGTTAGCTTTGATAGCTTAGTCTGCTCTAACAGATTTTGTTCACCTTGATTTCTTGTGTAACTTGCTTTGTCCCGGTGGGGGAACTTTGAAACGCCGTTAGAGACTTGTATTTTAGTTTTTGTTTAACTTGTTTTGAGAGATCATTTTTGTTTGGTTAAGTTCTTTGATTTACATCTTTGTTTTGTGGATTTTGTTTTAGTGAATACTCTGTTGTTGAGAGTCCCTACGTTTTGATTAATAATTGTTACCCTTATTTGTTTATTTTGAAAAACTCCAAACAATAAACCCTAAATTGTTAAAACCTTACCACCAGGGTTTCTTTAATGTTACTTCCTTTTTCCCTGGCTGAGCCGGGTCGTAACAGCTTGAAATTGGGATTTTGAAAGTATTTCACTGATTGCCCTCTAAAGGTTTAAATAGAGGCTGAAGCAGGTGGATTAGGTGAGCAGTAATGAGAACTGGACGGAGCTAGGCAGGTGAATGAAATGAGTAATTAGGCCAGCGTCGAGATCATAACATTGGATTTAGCTGCCATGCTTGTGTGAATCTCCACTTTTCCCCCAGTCTCACAACTTTAACAAAAATCATAACAAAATAATTTTTAGAAACTGGCTTAATAAGAAATAATTGATAACACCGCATTATAACTAATTATATAGGATTATACAGGAGAGCATGTAATGAAAAAGTGAGTCGTTTGATTGATTATAATAATTTATCGGCTTTGGTATATAATTTAAAACTTTTGTGGTGTCTTGAAATGAAACTTAATGAAATTGATTTCCAGATGTAATTAAAGATGTAAATTAATCTGAAAAGAAAACTCAGACCACTGTGCAACACTCCAATCCTTTTCTATCCAGTCCAACAACAAAGTTGTCTCTACATAAAACACAAAGAATGTGACAGCTACAACTATAACCTCAATATGTGTCTGAGGTTTTTGTTGAAGCATCCATATACTGGGACTCTCCTTATATGTTCCCAAGGATGCTGATATGTTTAAAGCTGTGGTTAAACCTTTAGATGGGCACCCTTTCAATCAAACTTTTTTCCCACTCAGTGTTTCATCACTATTTAAAACAAAACTCTCCTTTAGCAAAAAAAAGCTTCTTTAGATATTTAGAGACTGGACAGCTATGAAGTTACCTGTATTCATTTTGATTATGTACCTTATCTTTATTATTACAAAATAATCACTATACAAACTTTAAAAATCCATCTAAATAAAGATTACCAGCCATAGATAGGCATTATCAATTTAAAGCCAATGCTCCGAAATGTCAAGTTAAGCGGTGAAAGACACAGAGGGAACAATACAGTTTAAACCTTTCCTCCCCTGTGCCAAAAAGTTCCCCAGTTTGACACAATGTTGTTCACACATATTTAGATCACTGACAATCCTTGTTGGAGTACTTATACTGCCAGAGTGTGTATTTAGACAATTTGCAGGAGCCATTTGTCTTTGAAGAAAGGGTAAGGACAGAGCTAAGCCTGTTTGTCTGAGTAGGAGGAGAGCGACTCACTTTAAAGAGTTGCTGCTGGACTTGTAAGTGGAGAATAAGCTGACCGAAGGCGGAGAACAGAAATATGGGTTCTTTGAAGGATGAGTTGTAAGAACTGTACTTTTTTTGTTTAGCAGTGTTTTTTTTTTTTTAAATGTAAGAACCCATTAACCATCTGCCAACACTTGATTGTTTATTGTCCAGATAGTTTTCCAGCCTTATCATGAATGTAGTTAGAGAGCTGAATTATATGCTGGGCTTCTTGGGTGTCATATTTTGCAGTTATTACATAACAGCATTTAATTGCACTAGAAGAATCAGCGGCATCATTTAAATAAAATATCCACAAATATAAACTCAACCTCTTGATATACTGTAATGAAAGTGGTGTAACTGAAAGAAAACAGGGTTTATTCATCATTCTAAATAAGGTGGTGATGGTGGGAGGATCAACGTGGGTTCTCATCCAGCCTTATTTGTCATATTTAGGTCACTTTTTAAATTTGTATTTATTTCTGTAAATCTAGACGTTGGCAAGTTAAGAGAAGTAGCCATTCTCTGAATGATTAGAATGAACACAAATGCCTTATTTAAAGCTACAGTGTGTAACTTTTAGCGACATCTAGCGGTCAGGCTCTGCAGACTGCAGCAGCATGAACATCTCCCCAACAGTGCGGCTGGCGTTACCGAGGACAAAATAATGTCCCGCATCGCATCACCTACCTTCTCAAGTGAGGTTTTGTTTACATAGATAATTTTACAGATAGTATTTCATTAGTCTGTGTAGGGTATAGATTTCATGTAAGACTTAAGATAATAAATATACCGTTATTTTCTACATCGTTGGCGTAGTTACTTTCGAGCGTAATCACTAGTTTGTTGGCTCTGCGCTGCCGTGGCGGAAATAATCTGCCTCCATGGCTGCGAGACCAGCTCCTATGTAATTATATAAATAGCGAATTCACAAGGCAAGCGCCAAATATTAAGGTTAAGAGGCTGGCTTCGTGGAAGTGATAAATAACATAGTTATGTATATTACATTCTCATGCATTTCTGACTGTATATCCCTGTAATTATCACACACTGTAGCTTTAAAGATAATGTTTTCATACATTTTCATCCACTATTTGTAAGTTAGTAAGTAAACAAAATGGGCTTCAGTGTAAAGTACGGTAGCCAGAAGTTGTACTCAGAGCAACAATAGTTCATCATATTTTTACTCAAATAAGAGCCGTCTAAAAAATGACTCAAGTAAGAGTAAAAATTATTTAGTGAAAATTCTGCTCAAGTATCAAGTATCTCTTCATAACATCTGATAATTAAAAACACTTTTCCAAAACATTATTATTTTTAACATAAAACTGATAAAACCATTACCTCCAGCGACAATATTTACTCCTTAGCTTGACATTCAAATGTCATGGTAGGTTCAAGTAAGCTTGTGTATATAAAATAACACTCTCTACGCTTAGTAATTATTCACTGTAGAAAGCCGAGCTTTTGGTTTGTGGATGAAAAAACACTGTAAAATCTTTTAGGAAATGCTTTTAGGAAGATGTTAACTCTTTCACCTTCCACCTTAAACTAAATAGCTGATTTTTGGGTTTCGATACTATGTTAGTTTGGTAAAAACCATTTCTAAATTGATTATGTTAAACTGAAGTTTCAGAAAACATAAAAACTTGTAATGAAAATAAAATCTTAAAAAAATTATCAGAGGCTATGCTGAAATCATATGTATTGGTTATAGGGAGACTCAAACTGACATCAAATCACCTTTATAAAAACACACACAAAATCATATGCAAAAGATACAATGTGGACTGCAACTAAATTTCCAAACTGAATGTTTAAATGTGGCAGCCCTAAAATCCCTGCAAACAAGAACAGAAAACATGCAAACAATATTAAAATGTGCTTTTTAAATGTAGGTGTTGACCAGCTGTGCATACACTTGAGTGAACACGGAACAGGCTGCTCAAACATAATCTTAGATTTGAGCAAAGCTGCTATCCTGATCTTTGCACTGATGACTGCTTTAAGTGCTCATTCCATTCACCTGTCTAACTCTGCCCAGTTCACTGCTCCGGCCTTTATTTAATGTGCTTGCATCCAGTCATCAGGGCCAGATTATTCTTGTACTTTCTAGCCAGTGGTGAGAGTGTTTTGAGTTCCTTGGTGTTTTGATTTCCTGATCCTGACCTCTTCTGCTTCTCAACCACTTAGCCTATATATATATATATATATATTTATATATATATATATATATATATACTATATATATATATATATATATATATATATATATATATAGATAGATAGATGTGATATTTGCACTCGTATTGGTGTTAAGTAAAGACTTAGGAGGAATTTTTAATAGAAGTTTATTAAATTCTATAAAAAAATGAGAATTCTTAGCCTGCCTTTTCTTATATGGTATTATACTCCTATTTTCTTTTTCATTTCTTATTAGAACATCTAATCCTAACCAAGCGTGGTGTATTCTAGGAGAAGAAGCAGACTGAAGCTACACACTGTTAAACTTGCTGCAAGAATTTACTGCCTCAGTAGATACTTCGACAGTGATCATTATCAATCATGTTATGCTACTTATTATTGGCTACTGAAGCAAAAAAGAAAAAAATCCTACTGAAAGTGTAATGATGTGCAAGAGCTTTGTTCTGCTTTTTTACTCCTATCCCAGCCTCTCCAGTGGGCATGTCCTCCAACGTCTCATATGTCTTTACCATTGGAGGTTGAATAATGTTCTAAAATTAAATGGTGATGACACCGGTAACAGGTTGAGACTTTTTTAATGTTACGAACACAAACTTCCATTTATTTTATGGGAAGTTTATTAAACAGGTCAACACAAAGTATTTGGAAGTGGAAGGATCTTGCTTTGCCTCTCCAGAGTTTGTTTCCCCCCTCCTATGAGTAGGTGTGGATGCACTCAAGGGAATCTAGTTGACACCAACTTGGAGGTTGGAAATCTCAACTTCCATGGTCACATGTAACATAACATAAATGTGATGGAGCTGCAAAGATCTGCGGTCCAGGAAGTAGAGTCAGCCAAAAAGACAAAATTTTGTTGAACTCCAATTCTATATTATTATGTGAACATGGCAGAACAAAATCCATCATCTTGCTTGGACTCTTCCAGCAGCCATGCAGGGAACACAGCAGTTATGCGGGAGAAGGTGTTCTGATCAGTTGTGACTAAAATTGCTTGCTCTAAAATAAAAAAAAGAAACATGACAGAGGCAGCATGATGCTATGGAAGGATGTTTTTCATTAAAGATAGTGAAGCTGCTCAGGGCTAATAATTGATAAAGCTCATCCTGGCAGAAAGTTTCTTACGCCAGGTTGACTCTGCGTAAATATGGGTAATCTTTTGATAAAATCTGCATCATAAGAGACAAAAAAAGAAATAAGTTTAATTACTGTAGCCTGCATTCAGTTTATACTTAAAAAAGGCGAATTAAGTTGCAATCAAACTGTGCTAGTTTTAATTTAAACAAATCCTGATGTCTGAATCCCTCCAAGTACTTTAACTTTAACGGAGCAGCTAGAAATATTTCCTATTGCAGTGAAAGATCGTTCTACCCTAAAAGGCTAAATGTATATGCAAAGTCCCTTTCCTATCATTCTCAGTTATAAACTACTTTTATTTGGTCTCTGTAAATACATCAGAATTCGGTGAGTTAATGTAACAAAATGTAGAGATGTTCAGGAGAGCAGGACACCACTGACATGATCCAGAACAATCACCTCTACACCAATTAATCAATAGTAGATGTTTTGTTTACAAACTTAAAAAAAAAAATTATTTTCCATTTTTTTCCACTTTGTATTTATCTCCTAACTGTGTTACATATTAATAATTATATAAATATTCTAATGTTATTGTTGTTGCCACAAATTAAATTAACTTCTTCCTCACAGTGATCTTAATCCCCTTCCCTGTTGCTCAGCTTCTCCCTGTCTACATCGTTGGTCCCTGGTGCTTTCCATCTTATTGTCTCACTCTATAGAGCACTGAGACTCCTTATGCTGGAGTTGTTTGTTTTCTGAATGTTAACAATGACCTGCCACTCATCACTGCTGATCAGAGTACTGAATGAGCTTTTCCTTACCGTCTGCACCCCTGAGTTTGATTTCCAGCTCCCCAGGCAATTACAGCTCATTTGGCTGCATGTGAGAGAAACAGCACTGCCCTACTTCTCAGGCTCCACAGCTCTGTCTGACGGTACATGCACTGTACTTAAAATATGAATTTGTTTAATCCCTTTTATTCTACTCAGCTCAATATCTTTGCATCCAAGACTTGTTATATTTTCTGTGCAGGATGAAATAAAAACATCGGAAGAAAGCAAAACTCCCAGTGCAAATGATCAGTAAGAAGCAGAGAAACAGGAGCGTTTCTGTCTTTGCAGGCTTTGTTATGAGTTTGTGCCTCCACACCACGGAGTATTAAAATGCCACATTCAAAGATGAAGGAGCTGATAGGCAGAGAAGGGAGCTCAGCAAAAGCGCAGCGGGCTAGACGCTTGTCAAAAAAGTGATGCTGTAAACCACAAAAATTTAAGCTGTTTGTGTTTAATCACAAACAGTTTTTGTGCATCCAGCAGTTGTGGTTTGTTCCTCGATGTCTTTTTTAACCTTTTTTTTTTTCCCTCCTCAGTGTGAGTTTCTGCTTTGTTCACCTGAGCTCTGCTGGTCTCCTTGATGCATGGGAAATCAATGATGCTGTACGGAATCCATATGAGTTTATCTCTGGGCCATGATACGTATTAGCAGCCTCCTCCTGTCCCCTGCACCTTTATTATAATGATCTGTCATTTTCAGAAACTGCAGTCATTTGTAAGAGGTGCATGAAATTAATCAATGTTGTTTACAAATTCAGCAGGTAGGTTTCAAAACCGTGCCTGATAAATCACACCGTCCACCTGCTCTCCAAGATTTTCCAGATAAGTATCTACTCACAACGGCGTCCCAGTCAGATGAGGAGGAGGACGGGAGGCTGGCAGATGAAGCCTGCCTTCTGTATTCTCAGGATGTGGCATCTAATTAATCTGGACAGCCTCCAACAACCTGAGAGTCCTCCCTCAGGTTCATCTCTCAGCCTTTGAGATTTGGAGGGAGAGCCGGCCACACTTGCAATTTTTGGCATACTCCTCAATCTGGGAAGTCTCAGTCTTTAACCTCGCTGGCCCACTGCCGGATCCTCACAGCCAACTTTTAGTGGCAATGCTTATGCCATCAGAGCAGCTTATGAATGAAGTAAAATGCCACAAAGAATTTAACATCTGACTTAAACCTTTTTTGTTAAACATGTTATTTCTAGTGACTTAAAAAACTGTTTATAACCCTTTCGCTTTTTTACATTCAGCCACAATATTTGACGTATTTTAACATGACCTTGTGTAATAGACAATCACAAAGCAGAGAAATCTTAAAGTGAAAGAAAAGATTTTTGGTATTTTCAAATATTTGTATAAATTTGAAAAATGCAGAGCCATCTCATGCCTCTGTTTTTGGCTTTAGTTAGTCTTGAAAATGAAATGTTTACTTTATTTTCTTTTAAGCTCAAGGTCAGTCCAATGGATAAAGAACATCTGTGAATGTCAATTTGAAAGCTCTTTTTCAACAACCTCTTAATTGTATTTAAGGCTGGACTTTTCCTGGATTATATGCTTTAAATCTAAATGATTCTACTGTAGAGGTACAGTAAACTGATGCCTCAGTATAAAGCCTTTGCACTCCCCTGCAGTTCTTTTCCAAGGCTACCCTATATTTAGCTCTATCCATCTTCTGATCAACTCTCACCAATCTCCCTGAGGAAAAGCATCCCTCAGCATGATGCAACCAACATATATCATTGAAAGAAAGCTGGGCTTAAAATCATGTAGAGCTGTATGGCTTCCCACTCCTGCATGATATATATATATATATATATATATATATATATATATATATATACTTATATATACCTCTATATATATATATATATATATATATATATATATATATATAATCAACGTGTGTGTGTATGAGGGTAGAGGTTCT
>JAGKQL010003091.1:0-20088 GCA_018398635.1 Cyprinodon brontotheroides | reverse complement strand
CAGAAAGAAATGAGAGTTTTCGGTTGTCCTTTCTCGTGGGTTGGATTGTGTGTGTTTTGTAATTGAGATTTAGCTCTCATGATTTGGCCGGGGGCTCCTCTCAGACTGTCTGCAGCGTGCCTTTAATTAGAGTGGATAATTAGGCTGAACTCTTAGGCTCTGAATCTGCAGCAGCTTTTATATTTTAAAGATGCGTTTGACTATTTCTTTACCATCTTTTTAGTTTATTTGTTTAATAATGTGCGGATTGATCCCTTGTATACTTTAAAGATATAAAAGACTTTAAACATATAAAAGACTTATGCTGCAGTGCCTGAAATGCTTTCATTTACATGCACACATATTACTGAAAATGTTGCCCTGGTGTCGAATTAGCAGATTTTAATATCAACATGGGGTAGAGGTCTATGTAAATTTGAATGTCAAAGTTCATTACCAGTGTCTCAAGCAGGACCAGAGTCGTCTCCCCCATCATGGATCTAATAGACTGGCAGACCTATCAGTATAATGCCTCCCAGTGGCCAGTAAGAGGAGTGTTCGACTGGAGACTAGACTTTCACTGGGAATCAAACCCTCAACTTCATGGTGCAGACCCAGAGCTGGCTGTTGAACCTGTTCCGTAAGTTCGCAGCTGCCCTGTTCTTACATGTTTATAATTTCAGTGTATTTTAGGAAGGATTTTTTTTTTTTGACAGAAAAACTACCAAGTAGAGCAGAACTGAAAGAAAAAAGAAAAAATACTTGGAAAGGATTTTGTGATATCTATTTTGTGGTTGTAAAATTTGTGGCAAAATTTGTGTAAAATCTGAAGCAACTTTGCTTCTGCAATTTTAATTTGTACCAAATAAAATTTATTTTGGGATACATCTCTGGAGGACCAACTCTGCCATAATTAAAATAAATACAGAAATAAATAAATGCACCAAAATAAATAAGCAAACAATTAATCCCCAAAAAAAAAATACCTTAAACAAATAAATGTAAGTAGAAATTGAAATATACATGAGACGTAAATATATAAATATCTCTTGTAATTAGCTTCTTTGTTTATTTGCCTTCTTAATATTTACCTTATTTATTAATTGTCCTATATATTCTTCGACTTTATTTATTACTTATTTCTTTAAGTATTTATTTATGATGTATATATTGAGGTCTCACTGTATAAATTAATTTCAACTTACATTTATTTATTTGTTTATTGTCATTTGGGGGGCAATTAATTGTATGCTTATTTGTTTTTTAAGCATTTATTTATGTATTTCTGTATTTATTTTTAATTATGGCAGGATTGGTCCTCCATATATATCATCTATCATCTGCACACATATAAAAAAGAGATTTTTGTTCATGTTCAGTCAGGATGGAAAGAGATACATAAATGCAATTGTAGAAGCCAATAATTTTTTGTTAATAATTAACAAAGTTTTTTCTTTCTTGTGCATAATCTAGCTAAGTTTATTTTCTTTATTGTTTGATATCAGTTATGCGATTATTTTTGTTTTAGTTATTTAGTCATGTTCCTTTGTTTTTGGTTAATTATGATTAATTTAGGTGAATTATTTTTTATAAACAGGCCATCAATGGCAGGACTTGCATGCATCTGGATGGGCGTATGGTTTTTTAACAGCGCAAGAAAAACATGGGGGAAATGTTTGTCTTTTTCTGTTCGCTTGCCTGAGGAGAAAATAAACTGAGAAAACTAAAGGAGTTTAGCTGGAACATTTTTTTCTTTTTTTTTGCCTGCATAAAATTAGTCCATGGTACATCTCTAACCTTTGTGGATTTCCACCTTTTTGTGAGTCATCAAAGCTAAAGTTCAGTAGTTCTGAACTTTAACTGGGCCATTCCAGTACACATCCTTTATTTTACAACAGTCTACTGTTTCTCTGACTCTGAGGCAGATATTTCTCAGTCCCGTCTCTGTCCCGTATTTAGCTTTATCTATCCACACTGCAACTTTTACCAGTTCCTCTGTAGCAGAATGTAGAATTTCGTTCTTTTTTGGCAAATTTACTTTTGCTAAAAATGTATATTCATGTTTTTCTCCTCAGAGCACATAACACAGCACTGTATTTTCTATACATGTTTTTAAAACAGGAGCCCAGCTTTAGGTGGAGAGGTGTTGGCCATTAACAGAGAGTTTTTCCAAACTCTGGGAGCCTATGATCCAAAGATACTGCAGTGGGGCCCCGGACAAACAGAGTTCTCAATCAGGGTAAAAACTGAAAAGCAAACAAACAGATGAAACAAAACATGAACTTTATTATTATCTCTGCTTCTGTCTCCTTGAACCCCAGTCGGCCTCAGCAGATGGCCGCCACACTGAGCCTGGTTCTGCTGGAGGTTTCTTCCTGTTCAAAGGGAGTTTTTCCTCCACTGTCGCTACAAGCATGTTTAGTGTGAGGGATTGTATTTGAGTCAATGAGTCAATGCAATCAACTGGTTTTCCTTAGATAGAAAACTTTGTATCAATTTGACTGTATGATCTGCTGAACTGTAAAGTGCCTTGAGATGACGTGTTGTGAATTTGGCGCTATAGAAATAAACTGAATTGAATTGAATTGAACGAGAGCGACACACACAGCTAATTATTATTTGTTTATGAAGAGTGTTTAAACATGTTTAGGTGTCTTCTTCCATAGGAGTATGCTGTGGAAATATTGCAAATACAAACAAAGATCTGAGAAGATTCTTCAAAAGTTACTTACAGTTTTATGAAAAACCAACAGATTAAAATGACTTTAATGTCCTGAACTGTGGGACAATAAGTTATATTCAAATTATTTTTGTAGTTAGAAGGTCTGTTATCAGGTTCTGCTCCTGATACTAATCAAATGTATTAAGATTAGGATTCATTAAGATTAAAGAAACTAATGCCATGTATTTGCTTACAAACAGAATAACTTTAACATGGTCTGAATTAGCATTATAATTGTATCTCCCATACCTCTTTACTGCTAAAGTTCATGCTGCTACAATATTATTAATTAATTAAGTCATTCATTCATTCCTTTTATTTACTAATTTGTTTATTCATTCATTTTCTTTATTTAACCACACATAATCCCCAGTGAGAAAACCTACCGTACTTTGCAAGGTGGAAAATCTGCAGCACACATCAATCGACTTACACAAGTCTCACACATTGCAAAATAGATAACAACAAAACATAGAAATAAGATAAACAAGATCAGTAAAAAAAATAAAAATAAATAAATTTAGAGAAATCTCTCTGATTAATGGATTCACATTCCCGATTTCTGAAAAATGTTTTGAAATAGTTTCAAAGAAATAAGATCTGTTATCCTAAGTTGTAGGTTGCTGACTGCTTGCTGAATCTCCCCGTGTCTGTTTTTCTTCCTGGGTCTTCTGCTTCTTAACATCAAAGTTAACTCATAAATCCACAGTCTTAAATACGATCCATGCTATGCTGTTGAAATGTTTTTTTTTTTTGTAAAGATATTTCCCAAATCAGCTATCATCTAAGTGATCTCATCCTTCTTACTCTCTGTTTTGATATATTGATCATTTGGTCCCTCTGCTTCTTAATCCTTGAGTTTTTTTGTTTTATTTTTGAATGTCATTAATAGTTGAACTTCCTTTTTATCAGCGTAAAGCTGTACAAACCAGAACCTTTAATCTCTGTGCAGGTGTGGTCCTGTGGGGGCTCCATGGAGGTGGTTCCTTGCTCTCGTGTGGCCCACTTAATTCGCAAAGATCTGCAAAGCAATGTTCCTGACCCTGATCTTATTCAGAGAAGCAAGATCCAAGTTGCTGATACCTGGATGGACACTTTTTTTAGGAAGATCTTCTACCGTAGGGACACGCTTGCTCATTTCATCAGGCAGGTTTGTGTGCAAGAGTTAGAAGATTTTGAGTATATTGGTGTATTAAAACTAAGTTTAAAATAAAATAAAAATTCTTTCTTGCAGTCTGAGAGGCCGAATATCACTGAGCGTCTGCAGCTGAAGAGGACTTTAGGTTGTAGGAGCTTCCGTTGGTTCCTATCTACAGTCTTTCCTCAGCTCTACATCCCTCAGGACAGGGCTGGACTGTCAGGCGAGGTAAAGTGCATCACAAACATTAATGCATGCTTGCTTACTTTACACCAGTGGTCTCCAACCCTGGTCCTCAGAGTATCTGGAAGCTGGCACCCAGATTTTAAATGCATCCCTGCTTCAACACAGCTGAATCACAGCTGTGTTGAATAAAGGATTGATCTGAAATCTGATTGACAGTAGATCTTGAGGACCAGGGTTGGAGACCACTGCTTTACACTAATGTGAGCAACATATGTCTGGTTGAAGCTATACAATGTGGGTACAGGTAGCTGTTTGGATTATACCACTGGGGAAGAGCAGCAGGGTGGAGCCATGAAGACAGCACCATGCAGTGGAACAGGCAGCCAGGTCAAAAAGGCACCACATTTCTCAGCAATGCAAGAACCAGATTATTTAGGTGGTCTCTTTTGATGTTGCAGCACTGCGAGCTAAACTCAAATGGTGAATTGCGACGGGGGGCCATGGGATCCTTGTGTTTGGATGTCAAAGGAGACAGGGTGGTCCTCTCTCAATGCCCTGCTCAACGATCTACAAAGAGCACACTGCAGTGGAAGTTTAATAAGGCATGTTTGATATGAATCTCTTACAAGAATTTTCATGTTCTTTACCTTTGACATTTCATTTTTTGCTTAAAGGTTACCTTCCAGCTTATTCACCAAAAGTCTCAGTTGTGTGTAGAGGCTTTGGAAGATGGAGGAACTGGTACCACGCCCAGTTTAGGAGGTGTGTTTCTTCGGCAGTGTTCATATCATCCCAGACAACAGTGGCACTTTGAGCAACCTGTCGCTCCTTAAGGGAACCGAGGCACAAAGTCCAGGAGGTCCTCCATGTGTAGTATATGTTAAACCTTGACACACCTGCCTGCATTGGTGTACTGTGAATGTTAAAAGCTGCAAGTATTTTAATACCTTTCTACATCACTTTTATTTTTTTCATATGAGAACTTTGTACTTTTGTAAAAATATTTGTCAATTTAACTATTCAAGACTCATAACCACATTGGTAAACTGTAAACACCACAATCCTGAGCTAAAGAATTATGCAGCTCAGTGTCAAAATTGAATACAGATGCAAAGTGTTAAATCTTTTTTTTTGTTTGTTACATACATTCCAAACAAGCACACTGATAATATATTTGAAAACTAAAAATGTTTATAGTGGAATTGACCTGCACTCGACGTCAACCAATCAGACGTGAGGATCTGGGTGACATTAAAGTAAAACTGTTTCAATCATTTCAGTGTGCACTTCTGAACAGAAACTTATAGAAATGATAGAATGAATACTTAAATAGCCATAACTGAGTTCAAGATATGTTCTTTTAGAATCTCACTTTCACCCATTCATTATAGAAAGAATTAGAATATGTGATTGCATATTGACACTGTGTTTCAAATCTATTTTCTTCATTAATTTACATGACAGAAAAACAATAGATGAGGAAACCATTTTACAAACAGATGATCTGAATTATTTGTCAGGAAGGAAGATCAGAGGGGTTGTATGTAAAAATAAATTATTACCTTTGTTGTTTACCTGCATAAAAAAGTCTTGGTGTTATTAAACAGCACAACTAAATATTATATTTCTATTTCCTACACGTTTGGTATCATTTCTGTATCATTAACTTTTTGATAAAATAATTTTTTTTCTATGAAAAAATTAATAAAGTGGTTTTATTCCTCCAGCAGAGGGAGCCATCTGCCTTTTTCATCACCAGTGTATCAGCACCAGAGATTATTATAGTCAACAAACTTACGGTAGTTGGAAGCCTCAAATAGAATATATTAGATATAAAGTTGAAAAAACTATTGGAATATTGTTTAAATAAAAGATTTAATAAATGTTAAAGGCTTGCATATTATATGATCCTCTTTGGTTATGCCTTATTTATCTTATTGCTCAGAAATCTGTGGAAATGCAAGTAAAACAACTATTTATATATTAGTTAAGTTGCATAAAAAAAAGCTATAAGGCTTATTAATAAGGTGGAATACTGTGAACCAACTAATAAAGTTTTTATTCAAAGTAATACATTAAAATTGAAAGATATTGTTAATATAAAAATACTGGAAAAAATGTATAAACATTGACCAAAAGTCTTCCTTCAGGTATTCAGAAATGATTTAAGCTATGAGCGAATAAATATTATTTGCGGGGTTTGTTTATATTTGAATGTGCAAAAGAGAATAGTCAGATAATATCTACATGTATTTCAGTTATTGGTATGAAACTGGAATGAATTAAATGATGATTTTAAGTTATGTCTTTTCTTGGTGAACTTTAAAAGAGCTTTAAAATGTAAAAGGATGAAACATTATGCTGTGATGTAGATTTATATATGTATTCTGTATTCTGGTAGGTTGTAAGGTATAGAAACAGCAGCAGCAAGAATAAGCTTTGCTTCAACCTATTCCTTTTTTGGTAAATTGTGTTTTTTTTTTTATTGCTGTTTTGTTTTCCTTTTCTTTTTTGTCTCCTATGTTTAATGTGGCTAATTTACCAAAATAAAGTGACTGAATGATAAAAATGCTTACAATTTATTCATCTGTTTTACAAACAACCATGTTTGCTCATGAAAAGTAGCAATGTGAAATGTTTCCTGTTTGCTGATAAAACAGATTATTCTGAAATAGCATGTGATTTAGAGAATGAGTTTGCAGTAGTCGCTCAGATGCTGAGCTTGGTAGAGAGAGGAGAGGAAACTATAGAGGAACTTAGAGGAACCCACATGCAGGGGGAGAACATGCCGACTTCATGCACAGAGACCCAAGGCCTGGGACACCTCCGCTTCCCCCACTTCATGGAAGAATCAAAAAAGAAATCTTCAGAGGTCCGATTCGCACGTGTGTGTACAAATTCCAGATGTTTAAAAAAGGCGATGCTCTCATGTTCAAATACATATGTCCTAAGAAATAAGTACAATGCTGACATAGCATTCAAGAAGGAGATGGTTCTGTGTTCCAACCTTTGGTGGAGAGAATGTGTTTATTAAACCAAAGGGAACTAGGGCTGTCACTGGTAGAGATATTATTCACACTCAAACAGGCCTGTACCAACAAAGGGCCTGAGGGCCCTCAGGAAGTGGGGAAGAGTTCTTCCTGAAATGCTGCCAAAAGCCACAACGGATTGCAGCCCATGGAGTTGTTTAAAATTACGGTAAATTGATGGACTAAGACCTGAACCTTAAAAGCAACATGACTAGAGTAACAAAGTCACCAAGCAAACTCCTAAATCTCTGGGGATAGCATTTGATGTCACAAACTAGACATCCATGTGCTCACCTGTTTTCTCTATATTTTACATCCAGTGCAGTAACTATAAAAATATAAATATCCATCATATAAATACCCATTTAAACACCCACCAATTACCTTAACCTGTATGATGATCCTACTATATAAAAATAATAATAATATAATAATAAATACGTAAATAAAGCTGTTGTATGTGAATACTGTACATACTGTATATAACCCATGTACCTTTTTCTTCCTTTGGCACCTTCTTCTTCTTTGACTATTTGAGTTGATGTAAATTAAATTTCTCCCCCTGTGAGATTTGTAAAAGTCAATCAATGAATCATCTACATAGAAATTATTACTGCAAAGTTGCCTGAAAAGTTGATCAGACAGCTGCAGCTGATCCGAATGCTGCTTGCAGACGCCCTCACCAAAACAAATATAGTGGAGCACATAACCTCAGTTCTAAATCTTAACACATTTGCTCTGCAGCTTTTTAGAGAACAGACTTTTAAAATACTTTTGTTAGTCTATAAAATCCCACTAATTTGGTTTTAGTTCTAATACATATCACAAACTTGCTGTCAATTAGGTAGCCATTCAGACCTAGCCCAGGTCTTAATTTACTGTGCATACCTTGAACCAGACCAAAATATGCAAAAAGCAACTTTAAATTTTTATTAAAAACACCCAGTTGCTTTAAATCAAGGGGTAAAATTGTATTTTGTTTAGAGTGGCCTTTGACTGTGCTATCCTAAACATTTTGCAGTAAAGGATTTCCTTTCTAGCTTTTTGTTTGCATTTACTTGGTCATTTTATCTTTTATTTAGTAATCTTCTTATTATAATCTATCCCTTTTTTTATTCTCTTTAGCCAACTATTTATATTTGCCTCTATAATTAAAGGCACATACTATGCAACATTTTCAGTTGAGTAATGTGTTCCTCTTAATAACATTTGGATGATTAAATGAGTCATTTCAGGATTGAACCGGTATTCTACCGGCGCCCACCTGGTGGTCGCAATGGGGAAATACGCGCACAGTGCAAGAGCCCTGAAGCCCAGCACCCACAGGGAGAGAGGCTCCAGAAGTCTCGCGAAGTCGGTCTTGCTTCTGGCCGAGAGCGGCTGTAACTACAGAAATCTTTTGTTATTTTAGACACATGCAACAAATAATGTATGAAAACATGCTAAATTTTCAAACTCGAAAACTGGAACAAAATAGTCACTTACCGCAGTAGACATAGTGATTCGTTGCGTTCGCCTGTCTGCTAAGCTCAAAACAACCGCGCCTGGCTTGACGGAAAACCAGGAGAACAGCTGAGCATATTTACGACAGTGCACTTTTACTTTCGCCCTCTGGGGGGAGCCTCGCTGGAAAATCAACACCGGTTGCATAGTATACCTTTAATCTTTCTTTTATTCTCATGTGCAGCTATTTTAATTGCCTTCCAACTGAAATGTGCAATATAGATTTGCTGTACCTTGCTTTTAAATGAGAGGTCTGCAACCCTTCATATCCAAAGAGCTATTTTGTCCAGCTAGGAAAAAGCTGTTTGGAGCAGCAAAATATTGCATGACATTTAAAAAAAAAATTCCATCTATCCATCCATCAATTTTCTGTCACGCTAAATCCCAGTTGGGGTTGTGAGGGATGCTGGAGTCTATCTCCAGCTGTCTATGGGCGAGTGGCGGGGTACACCCTGGACAGGTGCAGCCAGTCCATCAGAGCAACACAGAGACAAACAGGACAAACAACCATTCACGCACACTCACACCTAAGGAGAATTTAGAGAAGCCAATTAACCTAAAAGTCATGTTTTGGGCTGTGGGAGGAAGCCAGGGTACCCAGAGACCAGACAGCGTGTGCATGTTTATAAATATGCAATATGAAACTTCTGCCACCATAAAACAGCCAACAGTTTTTTCTGGTTCTTTTTAATGTGTCACTGTTGTAAAATTCTATTAAAAATATTATTCTTTATAAAAAAGTCACTAAAAGCTTTTTCAGACTGGTATTTGTTATTATAGCACATTTTTTTAGTTCTGTATATCATTTTAAGTTTTAAGCTACTAGAGCCATTGTAGCCAGAGAGTCAACAGGTTGCAGACTCTGATCAAAAACACTATAAAAAGGCAGAAAAGCACACACAGCATCACTCCAGGGACAAAGCCCCTTAATACTGAATACATGCTTGCGACCGCGCTGTAACTACTTTTCTAGATAAAGAGAAAGCTTATAATCCATGTAGAAAAACACACCAACTGTTAAGGTAGAGGGGGGTGGTTTAACCATGCTATGGGAGGGATCTAATACAGCATATTGCAGAGCAGTTCAACAAATACACTGCATTATCATTAACAAAATGGTTTGAGTACAAAGAAAGCATTGCCATCATAGATCCCCTATCTGTGTCTATCAGTGTCTGGAAAGATTGTCAGTTGTTTTGAATGTTGATTTCTAAAGTAAAGTCAGATTTTGTTTTCAAATCCTCTCTAAATCGTAAAGCCTCTAAAACATCTTTTTTTTTCACCTGACTACATCAACATTGGCAAAGCATAAACGTAAATCCATGATTTAAGGCTTTGTGTCATTTTCTGTTTGAGATAGATGCAACCAAAGGTAACACACATTTTAAGGACTGGCATACAATGCTAATTGAATGTTACTGTTTCAATAAAGCTTTTGAATGAATACACTATAAAAATAAGTTATTGTTATAGTGAATGAGAACATCAACAAAAAACACATAAAAAAGGTTTCAAAGGAATCAAAATAATTTGCAGTGTTTAAAATGTAGTTGTTGTTTTGTTCTTGATGCAGAGCCATGAAATACAAAAAATAAAAAAAAAAACGAAAGAATTTGTATGGATAATATTTTTACTGGTCTATGCATTTTTTCCATCTCTAGACATTTCCTCTGATGCGCCTTCTTATACTTTTTAACCTTCTTCACTGACATTTGGGTGTGACCTTTTTGTCTCCCTCATTGATGTCTCCTCTCGACAGCATCTTCCGTCTTTTACTCCATGCTGAGGGGTTACTGTGATGAAAAATACAACAAAACAACCACAAAATGCTGATGCCATATCCTTGTTGCAGTCACTGAAGAACCAAGTGACTCCAGCAGATGGGACATCGCTTAATTTGCTGTAAGGATGGTGGGGCACAATTAAAATAATTTCACTTGGTGTTCAAAGAGCCTTCATTTGGAAAAATAAAAGCTTTTTATTGCTCTATTTTATTTTCTGTAACTAAACGTAGGTTTTAACCTGTTTATTTTTGTTGTTTTTATTTCTGTTTTGTCCTTGTCATTTATGGCCCCAAACATAAGTTCAATTTTTAAAAACTCATACCTAAGAGAAAAGACAATTGGAAGAAATTTATTGATATAATTACTTGGTCTTTTGTGCTCAGACCTCAGCAGGAAACATAGCGCTGAATTTTGATAGATATGCATGAACAGGAGAAAAGAATAGGGCTGTGTCCCCCAGGCCCTGAAACTGGTGGTGGAGGGGAGATAGATGAAGTTGGTCAGTCTGTAAGACTGCTGGTTAGCGCAGACAGTATGCTGAGCTTTATGGGGAGATCCAGTGGATTGTGTGAGCTGGTACTAGAGCTTTTTACTCAGGACCTGGAAGATGGAAGTCCGGATTGATGATAAAACAGGCTTTGAGAACCTGTCCATGACGAGCAAGCATGAAGTGACAGTGGAGAGGAAAAACTCCCGTTGGGAAGAAACATCTAGCAGAACCAGGCTCAACAGGGCAGTCTTCTGCCGGACCAGTTGAAATGAGAGGCAGAATGCAGCAAGAGTCTGGGAGGAAAGAAAACTAATGAAGTTTTAGCTAGGAAGGAAGGGTGGGAGAAGGGGCTGGAGGTAGGTTGAAACTTCAGTAACATCTAAGATATGAAGTCACACAGCCATCCAATCCACCTGTGTACAGGAAGCAGATGGGTGCATATGGAGGCCTTTAAGATGAGCTTGACGCTGATTGGGTTTTCGCGGAGGTGTGGTTCAAAGCCGATTGACTGTGTTGCAGGTGGATGTAAGAGAGCAATAAAGTTTCTCCAGTTGAACTTCCACCCAGGCTCCAGCTGTCTGTAAGGGTTGCCATGACATCTGCTTTTGATTTTGAAAATGCTTTATGGCAAAATCAAACAAAGATGACCAGCTGAAGTTAACCAATATGAGATTGGATTGCCAAAACAACATCCCAAGAAAGACCTTAAACTGCTTTAAACTTTTGTTTTTTTTTGTTTTTTTTTTTGGGGTAGCAGCAGCTAGTAGCCAGGGCTATAATTCACTAATTGAAAAAAAATCAACTTAAACATAAAATGTACCGATAAACGTTCAGTGTAACATTACTGAAAACGTTGGGGAGTTAAAGCTTCCAATCGGCAAGCAGAGGGGTAAAATTTTTTTTTGCAATTGTTCCACAGTGGAGAACATCTCAGGAGTTTTGGCTCACATGTTTTTTTAGGGGAAACTCTTCAAATTCTTCAGGATTCTTGATGATGTTCAAGGACCCTTGAAGCTTCAGGCTCAAACTCTATAGATTTATATATGGACTGAGGCTTTAGAGGTTAGAAACAGCAATCAATAATGTATGGTTTCCTTCAAACACCCCTTGACTTGTTTGCCTGACCTCGGTTATCTGTAAGAGGGAAGAAGGCTCTCAGGGTTTTCATAGCCCAACCCACTAGCCTCTCCATGTGGTAAAGATTGTATTAATCCATTAAGTTTTCTGATCTTGTCCCTGATGTCCTTTATTGTGCTCTATAGTTGCTGGAGAGGTTAGACCGGGAGAGAAAACATCCTGTGGCGGTTACTTTTATACTCAAATCAATAATATTTATAATTGGTTCGTTGTTGGTGGACCTTTTGCTACAAATAAATAAGCAGTTGAAGGTAAAAAATATGCTTTGCTGATGGGATTCAAATAACAATTCAGCTAAATAGTCAATCAGTTGGAGTACCAATTTTTTTCTGTATTTTTTAGTAGGAGTTTTTCTTCACCTTAAAATAAAAAATAAACTTGTTTATCAAATTAAATGATCTTTTGCCAGATCTTCAACATAACTTTGATCATTAAGCCCAATTTTTGTACATAATTTCATTTTAATAAATATTGAGAAGAAAATGAAAAGTAAAAGAAAAGGGTTCGAGCATCAGTCTGTTTGCATCAGATTTATTTACCCCAATTTGGTGATTTTAATCTACCAAAATAAACACACCTTTTAAAAATTTGATTTATCAAACCATTTAACGTTTAGTTCCCTGTGAACAATACAGCAAATTTAAAGAGGAAGTACAATTATCTTGAACCTTAGATTTTACATTTAGACAAAAAAGTTTCCAAAGTTTTTTTTTAATTTGAATTTTTTTTTTTTAAAAAGGTTTTAACAGCTTTTTCATAATTTAGAAGCTGTTTAACTAAAACATATTTTTACTGTATAGAGGATTGTAGGACATTTATGAGATATATTATTGTAGTTTTCTCATTTTCCTGAAAAGGTTATCCATGACACATCCGACAAATGTTGAAACGTTTTTAAAGGATAGCCTTAGGACTGTATCTTGAATTATCAAAGAGAGTCAAATGAGTTGATGTTATGAATGTTATCTGATTTTTTTTTTTTCACCTCAGAATCTGCAGATACAAAAGCACTACAGCTAAAATCTTCTAAAACACCTCCACAAGGCCTTTTTGAAACAAGAAAATTCTTGCCAAGTGTTTGTGTTGTATGCACCCCAAAGCCCGACTCCTCAACAAGGACAGAGAGTTACCTCAGCACAATAGAAGACAACTCTATCCCTCAGAGGCTCATACAGTAGGGACAATCCTCCCAATATTTGAAGTTAAAACAGCTAGAAACTTTCTCTCTGACAGCCAAACAGCAAAAAATGGTTATTTAGCCACCATCCTATTATTAAGCTTTTACTGTTTTCTTTTTAACCTAAGGAAAAAAGCTGCTATTAATCTTACCTTCTGACATACCATGGTTCTCAAACCCTATTACTTTCACAAAACAACTATTCTGGTACACTCATTTATCAAAACAAAGGATGTCCTGCAAGGCCTTTTCTCTTCTTTTTTGCTTTTACAAGAATGCAAAATATGCAGCTGCTGTCTCACCTTTAGCCCGGTGCAGATAAATGTGAGCCCCTCACATCTGAGAGAGCCTCAAGGCCTAAAGCTTATGGGGAACCATAACAAGTCCAGACAAACGGTAAAATTGGAAGAGCCTGAATTTGAATCTAAGGGTGCGCTGGGTAGGTAAGCAGGTTTCTGCATATCCATTATGTCTGCTGAGATGAAAACGTACTGTTTTATTACTAAGAGAGAAGCTCTTCCCTTCAACAAAGCAACTTTTTTTTCCAGCATCATCAAAATCTGGGGCAAAGGACAAGTAAAGTGGCTTCTTTTCACTAGAATAAAGTGTTCATTTGAATGGAAGAACAAAATGTATGCGGCCGCTCACTGGAAAAATGTCTGCCAGGATGAAAAAAAGAGGACAAGGAGGAATGGTTGGGGTATGTATTTGGGTCAAACCCAAAACAAAATAATACTCCAGGTTATTAAAAATTCCAATGCAGTTCAAAAGAAATAGGTGGATCATAATAGAGATGGTGAAAAGTGTGTGAGTTTGGAAGTTCAATGCCTCGGTGTAAAAAGAATCCCTTCTGTTGAATCCATCCCACATTTAATCCTAGGGGAAAAATGTAAAAATGACAAATAGAGGAAAAACAGTGAGGAAGAAAGCAGTAAGCCAGGTGGGCTTCCAGTTTTTGGTAATGATGGATAAAAGTGATATTGAATAAAACATGAGTTTTGCTAGCAGGTGGATAAATGATGACCTCTATTTTCCATTAAGGCTTTTCACATAACTGGGAAAATAGTGGCTATTGACCGTCACACACTGACATCTATTACAGTAGAAAATATAATACAAAATAACCCCATTCCCTACGAAGGAAAACAAAAATGCATCAGCATTTTATGGTCATGCAACAGCATTTTTCATTTTAGATTTGAAATCTTTGATTTTAGTGGATTACTCAAACATTTGTGACCCTGCCTATTTCAACCCTTATCAAGCTAAACCATTTTTTGACAATGTTGAGATCTCAGCATATGTATAAAAGATTCACCAAAATGTTTTAGAATGGTTTTATAGGCAGGGTCACATTTCGAGGTATTTTTTACCCATTTAAAGTTCCAACTTGATGGTGTGCTTCAGATCATTGGCGTGCTGCAAAGTTAATACGAGGTAAGGACCCAAAAACCAACTTTAAGCAGGGTTCATAGTTTTATAAACTATAGAGAATCAT
This sequence comes from Cyprinodon brontotheroides, assembly GCA_018398635.1. Classification (NCBI taxonomy): domain Eukaryota; kingdom Metazoa; phylum Chordata; class Actinopteri; order Cyprinodontiformes; family Cyprinodontidae; genus Cyprinodon; species Cyprinodon brontotheroides. The sequence goes on along the minus strand of JAGKQL010003091.1, from coordinate 5,445 downwards.
CCGGTTCTAGAGAAGCAAAGTCAGTTAAAAGGCCATCTTTGACTAGTTTGTCTGAGGCCTTTCTCTAAACTATATAGAGATAACAGGGATGCTGACCTCTGCAAAAATGAATTCTTGTCATTTATAGCTCTATGAATATATTTTTTAAAAAGATCATCATATTGATATTCCTTGGAGTTTCCATGTTTTTCTTGCTGGTAACTGGACTTGTTTGGTTGCTTTACCACTCTTATTGTTTACTTTAGGGCGGAAATAATTAATCGGATTAATCTTGATTAATCGATTGATTATAGAAATAAGCAACTAATTTAGTAATAATTTAATCGTTAACTGGAGTATAGAGACTCTAAAACATGGCTTTAGCTGAAAGAGAACCCACCTGAGCAGCAGTGCAAAGAAAAATCGTAAACATCTTGAATTTAAAAATAAAAATTAAAAAATCTAACTTCTAATGTTCTTTATCAAGAACTCTTGCTAAAGCAGAAAGATTTTAGTTTCACCTGGTTTAATTTAGTAAAAATCTTTGAGGAAAGCTATACTGTTGGATTATTAATTGATTATTCAAATATTTTTGTAGTTGATTGATTATTTCTTAATGATAGCCTACCTCCAGACGCTTCAAAGCCTAAATGTGAATGGTCTGCTGCCATAGGATTTATCCAAAGTACCTAAAAAACTAGGTCAGATTTGGAAATTATTATCAATAAGCTAGGAAAATGTAGGCATTGCTCAGAAAGTACGTCATATTTGAGGTTTTGTTTTTCTTCAAAATGTTGAGTAGGGAGGATGGAGTCCTGATGCATACTTGGACACCCTGGTTTGACTTGTCTAGTGCTTACTCAGCTATAGTTTATTGCCAGAAGATATTATCCTAAATGAGGTAAAATGGCCTGTGGCTTCAGTAGCATGTATTGTGATGGTTTAAGGCACCAGTTGTGATGACAATCATATTATTTCAAGTCATTTGTAGCCAAAACCAGTCAAGGCATTCCTCCAGCACCACTGCCAGCTCCACACTAGTGGCGGAAGACACACTATCAATGACTGATTGGATCTCTGCTAGAGAAAAAAAAGAAAAGGTCATAGAATACACTCAACATCATATGTGACCCTGAAAACCTAAAAAGTCATTTTTGGTGAATCTCAACTTATATAAAACCATTCTACACAGTAATGTTGAGAATGAGGTTTTATACATTAATTAAACCCTGAGTATTCTATACACAATTTTAGAGTTCAAGCCATCACATAAAAAAAAAAAAAGAAAAACCTCCTAGATCAATAGCAGACTTTACTGCCGTTCTTTTTTTTATTTTTACTCCCACTTCAAAAAACTGAAAGTGACAAAGACACAATGAAATAAAAGAAGTAAAGAAGAGAAGAAGCCAACAGGGGCTGACATTTAAATAAAAACCTTTGCATGCAATTATAGTACTAACCTGGCCCTTCAAGTATTCTACTTTTTTATAACTCTACAAATCAAGAATCTCTTAATTGTGTCACCGAGCGCACAAAAAATCTAATTAAAAATTCAGTGTGTAAAATAGATTCAAAAACAGAACAAAATACTTTTCACATTAGACCTACTGATACACAAGAATAAAGCATTTTGTGAAAGTATTTCCTCTTTTGTACCTCATATTATCGACGGGGATAGTCTATTTTATATATTCCATGCTGAACAAAACTTTAGAGTATTCACTGATCTTAGGCGCTTTACACTTTACTTAATGAACTCTCCAGTAGCTCATAATTATAAATGCCTCATAACCTGACATTGCATATTCTTGTTAAAAGCTTATTTAAAAAAACTGAGTGCTTCAGACATCCTTAAAAAACCTTCAATGTATTTCTTTGGTGGAAACAAAACAAAGAAAACCTTCTTATAACAATTAAGTGTTTGATTTTTAATAGCACATGAGTGTATCTGAGAAATATAAAAGGGGAAGAAGTGTTTACAGTACATTCCATTTGCAGAGAAGCAGAAACCTACAGGAGTTAAAAGGACAAGAACAGATCTGTTATATGAGTTACAATCTTCCCGGTTTAAGGTTGCATCAGCAGGTACCAGCAAACAGCACAACCTAACTTTGTGTACAGTTGCATTGCTTGTGGCCATTGCACATCTCTGATTTAAGTACAAAAAAAATACATCTTTAGTGTGGGTACATTCATCAATATATAAAAGTGTCTTCATTTCTTTATTGTGCTTTATTGGGGAATATTGCCTTCTTTCTAACTGCTGAGTAAAATAAAATCTCAGAGCTGCCAATCCTGAGCGCCAAGCAGGGAAATGCATTACAGCATCGCTTGTGAACCAATTGAAGAGCATATGCTCCGGGCCACTTTACAACTGGGGCGACTACCTTGTGCCAAAAATAACTCTTGCTTAAACAGAGCAGAATTGTGCTAAATATGCATCAGTAAATGCCAGGTGTAACGATTGAAAAACCAAATCGTGTTTCCTTTAAATAGAAAGGTAAATGGCAAGCTCGCTCTCCACGGGGCAACATGCAGCATGTTAATGTGTGTCTACAGGCACTACTCAAAGGATTTGGAAAGGCATGCAGAGAGAAACAGGAGCAGGAGGGGGGAGCATGTGGAAAGGGAGAAGAAACGGTGGGGGTAAAGAGTCTCTGTGCTCTGTACGACAGACCACAGCAGGGGTCTTGCTACCGACGGCATGATGCGAGTCCCAAAGCTACCACCAGCAACATTCAGATAGACATTTTCCTCCATCCTTTATCCCCCTTTCCCTCCTTGGCAGTTGGGTTAGAAGCACAAGACACCCCATCTCTAATTTCACAATGTCTTATTTTCTTAATTCAACCAGTCCTACATTGTTCTCTTGCAGCAGTGCATTCACAGAGGTTGGAGTGAGCAAGAAAAGGAAGGTTATTCGACTGAAGAGGAAAGAAGATGGAGAGCCGAGACCATCGCTCTCTTTCCCGATGTTAATATCTTGTCACACATTATAACTGATTCCAGCTGACGGAGCCTCAAGGTGCAGGAGCAGGGAAACAAAGATCAGCCATTTTCATAGATCCTCCACCATAAAGCTCCCAAACTAACTCAAACATCTGCATGCCATGTAAGAACACAAACTATTTCATATAATACACCTACTGTAAAAACTCAATTCCTCTCCTCATGCATTTGGATTTAGAAAAGCTTTTGAAACAAAGGGAATTGCTTGTCGAATTCTCCTACAGTAGATGCCTTGCCGCGATATTGGAAACCACAGCTGAACAGTCCTGTATTTTAGGTTAGGAATATTCCAAAAAAAATGTGTCCTGGATATAGTCCTGCAGATTTCTTGGTAATTCCAATGGATATATGCTACAAACCCTGATCTGGACTCTGATAAAGTCTTATGTGTCCAGTTTGAGAAGAACATCCCGGGCTCCTATGTGGGTCCTCCTCCCCTCCGTCCTGCGGAGGCGGACTTTGTACCGTAAATCTGATAGAGCCAGAATCCATGGAAAGCTCTGGGATGCCAGAGGGCAGCTGTGGTATCCTAGACGATAAGTCTGGAGTTAAAGGAGGAGTTGACCTGGGGATAGCTGGATGAACTAACTGGAGGCTCTGCGGCCTGTGTGTCTGTGAGTCTGCGAAGCACATCGCAGTATGCTGCTGGGACATTGTGAGGGATGAGCAGGGCAATGGCATAGGAGGGTCCGTCCAGATGGAGGCAGCCTTAGATGGTGAATGGTAGGACTGAGGAGGGGATGGACAGTGCATGTATGTGTGATGTGCTGGAGAGTAATGTGTAGGACAGATTATAGCAGGTTGCGGCACCGACGGCGTAAGGGTCTCCATTAGCGTGGCCATTCTCTTCATGACCTGCCCGAGGTCGGCTACTTCCCTCCGGAGGGTGCTCACCTGAAAACATAAACAGGAGTTATCTCCAAAATCTAAGATCTTGACTGGTAGTGCTTTACCTCAGAGAGTTTTGATATTTTCTCTCAGCATACTTCCTTATAGTTGCAGGCATGCAATATGCAGTTCTTTATCACAATCACCTTAAGGACAAGGTAACATAAATAAAAGAAGACCTTAATGATGAGCAGCAGACAAGTTAGTTTGAAAAAGTTGAATGGTGCTGTGGCGTTATATAAATCTCTTTTCCATTCAATAACAAGAACAAGTAGCTTCTATACAGAATCAAAAAAAACTTAAAACTGTTAATTTTTCAGTGTTACATTTATGTGTTTTGACTTTGTTTAGACTTTTTTCAAGTTGTAGGTCTCACTGCAGTTCATTTCCTTAACATCATAACTTCACTTGGTGCTGATCAAAACTGAAGGAAAATTATGCAGCTACCTCTCAGTAAAAGCAGTAAAAAATCTAGGAAGACTTTACGAAAACCAACATAAAATACAGTTCGACTATCATGATTTGTCAAGATCATGATATAAAGCCAAGATCTCACTATGGATTTCTGTAAAAAAAAAAAAAAAAATATATATATATATATAAAGAGTAATTTTGAACATAGAACATGTTCCAGCTATGTTTTAAAAACTGGACATTAACTGAACTTGATATTAAAGATGACTAAAAATATTACATATACCCATACTAGAGACTGACACGGGAGTGGATTTTCACTCCTGTCCCGTCCCACTCCCACAGAAAAAAATTGTGTTCCGTCCCGATCCCGGGCCAGAGTAGAAATCTAAATCCTGTCCCGTCCCACTCCTGGTGAAATTACTCCCACTCCCATCCCGCTCCCATTCAGAATGACTCCCGCTCCCGCACCACTCCCATTCTTGTTGTTTTTGAGCGCGGGTGAAAAACTCAGAGCGGAAGTTACTATTGGTTTGCTCCCGCTCCCGTCTGCTCCCGTTAATGTTTAATCCTGTACCGTCCCAATCCCGTGATCATTACTAATACTGACTCCCATCCCACGGGAATCCCATGGGAATCCCATGGGTCACGGGATTCCCGAAAAAATGTCAGTCTCTAACCCATACACAGACATAATTAGCTAATTGCTTTCTAAAATCAAGACAATGAACTTGAGCACTATTCTAGCAGTAATTCAACAATCACAGGGATTTATAAGAGGATTTCACATGCAGGGATAAGACAGTAAACACAGTTGTTAGGTCACAGAAGTGAGTGTAGTATACATGTATGAGCAACAGATACAGGAATATCATCCCTCTACTCAGGTGGTGATAAATGCTAAGGGACCCTTATGGATGTACAACAGAAATCATTTGTTGCAGCTTTCATTTTCTTCATTTCATATTTGAGTACTTAAAACCATTTAAATAGGAATAAGATGTTGAGAAACGGTGACAGGCTGAGGATCTGTCCAGGATGTACCTCACCTTTTGTCTACAGACTGCTGGAGATAGGAACCAGCCCCCCTGATGGATAAATGGAAGACGATGAATGGAAAGATGTTTGAGAAATTCACAATTTCCGTGTTGCTTC
>JAGKQL010003090.1:5495-26640 GCA_018398635.1 Cyprinodon brontotheroides | reverse complement strand
AATATACATTTATAATTTACGAATTTCACATATTTTTGACTTCATTTAAGTTAACACTACTGTTTTCTATCAAATTTGATTGAGGACTCAAGAAAAACTGATAAATTAATCTCTAAATATCAGAGCACATTTTTATTTGTTGTGAAAATTAATTCAGCAGGTGAAAACTGGGATCCCACCCCAGCACCACCAAAGCTGTACGCCAGCTTAATAATTAGTAAAACAGAATCTGTAAAGAAAAGACTGGCCAACGCCGCCCTGGTGCCAAACGGGCCGCGAAAAGGAATGATGACACTGGGTTGCCCCAAGTCCACTGTCCTCCAGCAGAGCGCGCCCCTGTGTTCCCCGGAGCTGAAGCTGACCACACCTCCTCACACCTGCGGCTCATATGAGCCCAGGGGAGACCGCATTTAAGCGAGAGGTAGAGCAACACCACGCCAGAGCGTTTTGCCAGTTATGGTTAGCAAGCCTGAGCCAACCTGCCTATCTGATTCTCTGACTCCCCTGAAGCCTGAATCTGAACCTAATCTGTTTTTTTGTCCTCTCTGTTTCTCAGGAAGAACCTGCCTGGAAACCTGAAACCTGGAAAATTTCTCAAGCAAGAAATCAAGCAGTCTGTTCTCTGAAGAACCCTTGGAAATCCTAATCAGTCTGTTACCTGCCTGCCCGCTCTCAGGAAGAGCTGAGAGAGAAGCTCTGAACCTGCTCTGTAAGATTAACAACTCACCCCTCCTCTGCCTAGCCCTCTGCCTGCCTTCAGCCTCTGGACCCTCCCGGTTCCCCCCTTCTACCACTCTGCTCATTCTCTGATCAGGTATAGACCTGCAAACACACAACCTGCAAGTTCACTGGAAGACTGCTAACCAATCTGTCCCTCTCTACAGTGAAACCAGTCGTGACCAAACCCGGACCCGATTAATCCCAGAAACATTTGTGCATTTATTGTGAACTGTTCAAATAAACTTTGGTGAACTTTTTTCCCAGCCTCTGGAGTAAGGTGTACTGTATGCTGAAGTCCCATGAAAAAAAGAAAGCACAACCAATGTTCAAGGCTGCAAGACTGAAAGTATTGAAAATAAAAGACCAATACCGTTCTGTTTAGTGTTTAAGAAATTAATGTTAGTTAATAATAATATCTCCTATAATAATAACAGTTGTTGAAAAGTTGATGGCCTTAAGTGTGTATGTTTGGGGCACGGGGCGGGTCCGTCCCCAGGGTGTGTGTGAGTAGGGGGGGATGTCTGTGAAAGGAACAACACATGAAAGACAACGCTCAGCTCCCGTATTTTTAAATGACAGTTTTAAAAGATGAGGGAGGAGTTTTTGAGCATGGAGTCGCTGAAGGGGGAAATCCGAGGAGAGGACTTATATGAGCAGGTGTCTACTGTCATCAAGAGAATGAAGCTGCCTTGGTGTAAATATGCCAGTGTAAACTGACCAGGTTGAATTGTTTCTTCATTGCATCATTCATCAAGAATCTCCGTGTAAGTCTGTATCGCGGCTTAATCATGTCATGGATCCAGCGGAAAAAAATAGTTTCCTTCATACAAGCAAGGGGACGTTCACTAATCACTGTTAGTTCATTACATTCTAAGAGGAAACCGATGTGGATCACCAGGATTTTACCAGTAAAGACCCGCCCGATCGCAGCTCTTATAGGCCTGTTTCTTTACATTATATGGACATTATGACACAGTCAAAAATTCTGGCCTCTCAAATAAACACCATGGTATAAGATGTCCTTTCAAATGTTCAAACCGGTTTTGTGAGAGGCTGTCACTCATTCATTCGTAGACATCTGAATGTGATGCATTCTCCAGCATCTAGGATGCGACCAGAGGTTGTGCTCCCCCTAGATGTGCTGGAGGCATTCAACAGAGTACAGTGGGAGTATGTTTTTGCAGTACTGGGTACATTTGGGTTGGGCCCGAAATGTATGTCTTGGATTTGTCTTTTGTATTCATCCCCAAAAGCTCCAGTAGTCACTAATAAATTATGTTCACAGTATTTTCCTTTATCTAGGTATCCACTCTAAGGCTTCAAGTACCAGCCCAATAATGTCTGCTTCAAAGTTCCGCTCAATTAATCCCAGGAACCAACTCACCGCCATTAGAAGAATGGGGAGTGGAAAATGAGAAGCTCCTTTGCATGCTCATGATCCTTTCATTTTTTTATCGGACCCTCTATCCTGTAAATCAGAAACTTTGAAGATTCTGGTCGACTTTGGTGGTTTTTCAGGTTGTAAAATTAACTATTCACAAAGGACAAAGCAGATTCCAGACACACACTTGCCATTTTGTAAAAAACATTCCTGTACCTCTGCTTGTTTACATCTGAATTTAAAGTTTTCCATGGTGGTCACTATGGAAAGGTCAGACTTGCTAAAATATACCCTGTTATAGACAAAACATGTGATCACTGTAGAACCACTTAGGCAGACTTTGCTCATATGTTGTCATCTGTTCTACGCCGGGTAGATTTTTTTAAATCAATATTTGGGATTTTCAATGTGGCTTTTGGCTTAAAGCTACAACCTAGCCCACTTATGGCTATATTTGGGATGTGATGCTACAATAACCATTAGCGAGAGAAATGTCGCTTTTGCAACTCTGTTTGCTCGAAGGAGAAAACTTTTAGAATGGAAATCCCAATTTTCACCAATGACATAATTGTGGCATTCTGATACAATGATGTTCCTAAAAATGTCAAAAGTTAAAAACTTTCTTACAGGATTAAGCTAAAAATGTTTCCCAAAGTGGAATACATTACTTTTTTTTTATTGAAAAACTTGCAACTTTCCCCTCTTATTCGTAAACAAGCTTCAATGTAAAGTACCTTTATCTTTGGATTGTGTTTTCTAAATTCATTTTTTATTTATTATTATAATAATTATTAATTCATTTATAATTTGTTTGATTGTTAGGGTTGGATGGAGTTTATAAAAATGTAAATTGTTAAAATGTTGTATAAGTCTTGTTGTATTGTTCAATGTCGCCAAAGTAACGGTAACTCTAAAACAATACAACTTGTGTGACATTGTACATCTGTTTTAACAAAAATAAATATATGTGCAAAAAAAAAGGAAAGATCAATAAGTAAACATTTTGGCCCCAATTTAGTGCAATACAATTATCAGCAACAGGCTCATATACAACTCAATGGCTCGGTTCAAATTTAAGGCTGCGTCTTCCAAGGATGCGTTCTTGCTGGACTGGATCCTTTGAAGTCCTTAAAAAAATTAGGAGACCGGAAGAGTTTTGGCTGTGAATTCTAATTCAATTCAATTTCAACTCAATTTAATTGTGCAGCTGCTGCCGTAAGTCTTTCCTACGGCTTTCACCGCAGCATGCTCTGTCGCTAGCAACCATGACCTGTTCACACACAAAAAGCAGGAAAACCATAAACACTGAACTTTTCAAAATATTTTCTTTTATTATTACTTTTTATTGTAAAGTCAACAAAGACTACACTTATTTGGAGTACAGAGCGGGTATAAATGTGACAACAATCGGGAATATGAATAAATTAAAACTCCAAGCGTATTGACGGGTTCTCAAGAGGGGTTTCAGCCGCCGCCTGGCTCGGCCTCCCGCTGAGCCGAAGTGGAAGTCAGCCGCCCGCTGTCTTCGCAGCCAGCTTGAAAGATCTCCACGCTTTCGACCCTCTGACCAGCCGGAGACAACCGTCACAGCGCTGGTCGTAGAAGCGTTTAAACTAGGATAAAAAGATAGGTTACACCCTGTATTTAACTTTAATCTCTTCAGATTTTTTTCTTGTGCCATCTCAGCTTGGTGGGTCAAAAGTATATGTTCAAAAAGAAGGAGAAACAGCATCTTCAAACTCCATGGTTAGCAGTATTACAATCTTACCTAAAACTATATAAAAATCATTAAAAATCCATAGTTTGCAGTAAAATCCCGAAAAAATCACATATGTCAAGGAACACGCATCTTGCATATTCTAGAATTTTTTTAGATTATTTACTAATTAATTGAAAGAAAAAATCTTTAAACTTAAGTGCCATATACTGAGGCAGTTGAATACCCCATAAGATGCTCAAACATGCATATAGATTCACCCCAAACTTGGCAAACTTTACTATAATCAAAGTATAAATAAATGTTCCACATTTGGCTAGGATTGCTATAAAACTTTTGAAAAACAACAATTTCCTGTTAACACAAACTTTTTGAAAAATCAGAGTGACGGACTTTTTAAGAAGAGCTATGCTGTGTTTACCATCAAACAAGAAGCAATTAAAGGAATATATTCCAAAACTCCTAGCTTTTTTGAGAAATCGACTGATTTTCTAGAAATATTTTAACAAAGTGATTCTATTTTCATAAAGGTACCGTTTGGAGTTTCGAAAATGGCTGACTTCATGAGAGGGGTTTTAGACCATGGCTCCAATGAAACTTTTTGTAGGTGGGGGGCTCATACAGCAGATGTGTGCCAAATTTCATTATTCCTAGGAACGAGCATGGCTAGGGCTGGGGTATTTCCCTTGCATTATCTGTCCAGTTGGCCCAACTACTACTAGGCGAGAACGCAAACGTTTGAAAATCAGAGTAGACGGACTTTACAAAAAGAAAGCGCTTTGCTATTGTAACCAACTTTACAGCAGGCTTTATAAAGAACATATTTTTGAAAGTTTGGCAGCTCATTTGGATAAAAATACTGATTTTATACAATTTTTGAAAAGAGGTCAGTGATTTCAAACAGGGAAAAAATGTAATTCAAAAATGGCTTACTTCCGGTGGGGGTTTAGACCATACCCAAGTCAAGAGGCTTTTAGTTAGGGCCTGATGAGGGCAAATGTGTTCAAAGGTTTCAATATTCTAGGACCCACGCTTGGCTTGGGGCTGGTGGTTTGAAGTTTGTTATATTTCTAGGGGGCTGTAGTGAAAATTAAGCCCCTTCCCACAAAAATATTGCTCTGGATTCCTGTTTGGAGTTGGACTAGGATCATCTCTTGTGATTTTTGTGCAGATCTGATTATTAATGGGGAAATGAGAGCAATCGTATTTTCATGGCGAAACGCCTCACTTCGCCATGGCGCCATCACGGCAATAATTCCATTTGACTAAAGCTCTCTGTGCCTTAAGCGAAGTTAGGACTTAAACATGTTGCGGCCTATCATCTGCTGGACACAGTTTTAGGTTGATGATGAGGTCCAAGTGGGACAGAGGGACCATTCCAAGTAAAAACTATGACTTCACGGTTGTCTCTTGGGGGCGTGGCTTCGACCATCCATGTAAAAAGTTTTAATACTGCCAAACGTTTTTTGTTGGGAACTCAGAGAGGATTAAATACTACCGAGTTTTCTGTCATTTCAGTTTTCATATGTAAAAGTTATTGCATCTTGAAAATGTTGGCGAAGTACGCCAACTTCTGAGGAGGCCTCGACCACACGGAGTGTTAAAATGCTGGAAAAGCTCATGCGAGGCCTGATCACCAACTATGGTTTAATAATAACAAACACATAGGGAATTGAATAGGCTCCTCGAACAGCGGTGAGCTGCTCGGGCCTAATAAAAGCAAATGTAATGATAGAAACCTTAGTCAGTTAAATAACCTGCCGCTGTCATTTTTCACACCTCCAATGTTGCTGCTTTTTTCAAACATCCATTCATTTATTGGTTATTTATTCTCCAGGTGCATAGTTTTATTGTGTTAAAACACTTTACCGTACATTATTTTGTTGTTTATATCTTAACCTCTTCCTTATTATGTTATTCTTATACATTTTCTTAAGATCCACCTTTCTTCAATAATGTTTCTGCTGCTGTAAATTTGCCCATTCTGTGACAATAAAGAGATTTTCTATTCTATTTTCTTCAATTCTATAAGGGTAGAAAGATATGGGCAAATCTAAACGATGTATGTATAAAATTATATCTGCAAAAATCTCAAATATTGAACAACAAACAATACTTAGTTACACAAACTGTGCAAAACAGCAATAAAAAAAAAATCCTATCAGATTTATAGTCCCCACACTGCAGATATATTAGAATATGTCCTTAAATTACAGCCAAACCAATTTATACAGTAACAGATTAAAACATTTTCTACCTGCCACATATCTGACTCAATAAATATTAAAACAACTATTTTCATTCATTTCAGATGGAACTATTCACATACATGTATTATATTACACTGAACTTTCAATATTCACCCCTGTTCGGCGGCAAGTACCATTTCCTCTGTTTACGGAGCAGCCGGCTTGCTTGGTCTCGCAATGAATCCTGGGATATCCAAGGATACCGAGGATACATCGGACCCGCCCATCAAATCAAGCAAAAAGAACGATTTTAAGGCTGCAGTCTTGGAATCTGAACAGACCTCGGTGCTGCGCTAATTGTCCTTAGAATCTGGCCTTTGGAGGACGCAGCCCATGAATTTGAACAGAGCAAATATTACTGTACCTCAACTGAAACCAAGCTTGTTATTATGAGTGAATATAATAATTTAATTTCTTATCAGATTCATTTTTGGTGTCATCATGGTAGTAAGTATTTGAAAGTTTAGTTTAGTTGGTAACAGCTGTACACACAATGTGGGGAACCGTCCAATCTAACCCTATCCAAATCAAACATGGAGAGATGCAATTACAACAGAGCTCACAGAATGCAGGGTGCCAGATGACTGACAATGTTTACAGCTCTGCTGCCATCTTGTGTTCATAGTTACTCATTACTTCAGCAATGAATAATAGAAAATGGATACTAGCATAATCTGAAGGAGACTTTTTGAGACAAGACAAATAGAAAATTATAGTAAACCATACAGGTCTCATGCTTTCTTATGATGTAAGACTCCTTAGTTTTGTTGGTTTTGTTTGCCTCGGCTCATTTTATTTGTCTGGTTCTCATTTTACTGCATTTTATCAATCTGTTTACATCAACACTGTCCTGTATTAATCAACCTAAACATGATGAGTCATATGGGAGCAGGTTAAACTCTTGTACACACCTTAAACTATATGAAGACAAATAATTAGACCAAAAAAAAAGGCATCTGTTTATCTCCCAGATTTAGTGGTATTTCAAACACTTCTGAAATTTTAGTTCATTCTTTTTTTTTGTTCGAAGTCAGATGGTAGTTTATCCCAGATACAACTCAAAGGCAAAGCATCAATATATTGCAACATGCATGCATTTTTTTTCAATTCAGCATGAGTTAAAATACCAATCAATATTCTGCTGTTGAGTTGGACTTTATTTCTTTGATCACTAACCTGGCTGCATTCATTCACATATGTCACTGACATCCCATTGTTATTTTATAAGGTTTAATAATTAGTTGGCCCAGTTACACATCTATCTTAACTGTTCCTTTATGAGAAGGTTGAGCTCTTGTGTCATCACTCACTGTTTTTAGAAAAAAATACATTACTAACCAGGATAGTTTGTAGGTTTAATTATATAAGTGGAAAGGAAGAAATCTGAAGGGAGCATCATCACCTGTACACATTGGTTGTGTTCGAATTTATGAGCTGCGTCTTCCAAGGACGCGGTCTACCTGGACTGGATCCTTTGAAGTCTTTGAAAATAAGGAGATGGCAGGATGTGCAGCGGAGATCTCGCGAGAGCTGTGTGCGTAAGTAAAAATGGCGACATACAGGTGATTAAAAAAACAAACAATTCAAGTCTGGTAAAAGTGAGCCAATAAATGTAAATAAACAAAGCAGATTTAAACTTTGACGAATTGTACCCATGTTCCAAAGGGAACAAAATGGAAGACAAGACCTTGACAAGCCTGGAGCTACCTGGGCGAGTGTTTTTACAACATCGTAATGGGAAGTGGGGAATCCCACATCCCACAAACACACCGTCTACCAAGCGATGTGCGACCCTGTAGTTCAACCAGTGCTGCTTCTACCTCTACTTTGTCTCCAGACAGGAGCTACAGCGACGCCCTGGAATTGATTGGACAAAGCAACTGTGCTTGGACGCCTGCCTGGCCCTGGTAGTCCTGCAAGGTGAGCTTCAAGCTCTGAGAGAGTCTCGGAAATTCAGCCAAGCTCAGCTGGCCTCCGTCACCGCCGAGAACGAAGCGCTGAAGGGGGAAGTCACCAAACTCACCGAGGGGATGATCCAGCTGTCCAGCGAAAATAGAAAGATGAAGGAATCCATTGTGGACATTCAGTCGCGGAGCATGAGAGACAATCTCGTCTTCACTGGAATCGCTGAACAGCAGGACGAGGACCCTGAGACGATAGTACGTGAGTTCCTCCAGAAGAAGCTGAAAATCCCAGCGGACCAGGTAAAAAACATCACCTTCCATCGCGTTCACCGGCTCGGAGGTAAGAAGCCTGATAAATCCAGTGTTAATGACCAGTATCCAAAGGAAATATTAGATCGCAGGCAAGTGTTATTCCCAATCAGGAAGAAATATATCAGTGAAGGCGTCAGAGCTACAGTAGCAGTTGACAAACTTTATATTAACGGTCAGTTGAAATATATGCACAGCTCTAGAGCACGTTTGCACGGTATGACTGCTAGTTACAGCTGGGTACAGAATGCATGGGCTGGGGTTCTTCTTCTTTCACCTTTTCTCACTCATTGCACTCTCTTAATTTTCTGTCTTCCTTTTCCTTATTCGTCTGCTTCTTCCCTGTGGTTCACACAATCACAAGCACACGGTTTGATGCTACCTGGGTCTAGGTATAACTATTTATTCAGAGGCATGTACTTTTCATCTTCTCACTCACACCTATGGTGAATGTAAGGTTTGTGACATGGAATGTGCATGCAGCTGGCACCAGAGAGAAACAGCTTAAGATTTTTAACCAGCTTAAAAGATTAAATGCAGATGTTGTCTTATTGCAAGAAACCCATAAATCAGCGGCATCTATAAGTGATCTTAACTCCCCTGAGTTCCCTGATGTGTTTGCAGCCTGTTTTACTTGTGACAGAGAGGAGTAGCAATTTTAATCCAATGTAAAACCCAGGTTTTACTTTTTATTAGACAAAATTATAGATCCCGAAGGCAGATTCATCATAATACTAAAATATCTATTCATAACCAAATGTTATGTACACGCATATATGGTCCAAAATGTTGACAACCCTCATTACTCCACAAAGTTTTCATGCACTTTCAAAGCGCGCGGGGACTGTTCTCTAATTATTGGGGGTGACCCCCAATCTTTGGTCTAAATGGAGAAAATGGACAGGTTGAATACAACAGGGACTCATTAGTTAGCAATCATTAAATGTAATCAAACAATACATGAGTGATTTTGGTCTTTTCTTGTTTTATGTGATCTCTTCATCTAACAGTAAGAATACACTTTCTTTTCCAATGTCCATCATTCCTACTCTCGTTTGGACTATTCCTAATCCAGCAGCTCACTGCTGTCTGATGTCTCAGATGCTGTAATCCATCCTATTGCTGTCAGTCATGCTCCTGTTACTTTAACCCTAATAAATAAAAAATAGCCCTACAAAACAAGAGCTGGAGATTAAATACATCACTGCTTAAAAGATGAAGAATTTCTCAAATTTTCAAGGAAGACTGGGCATCATACTTGGAGTGCAATGATTTACCAGGAACATCAGAATCTATACTATGGGAAGCAGGTAAAGCAGTGATGAGAGAGGTAAAATTATTTCATTCTCATAAAAAAAAAGTTAGAACAAAAAAAAGATGTGCACAAGCAGGAAAAATTGAGTGAAATCGTAGAATTAAAACTAGAACTAAACAAATTCATTGAAAAACAAAATACATTTTAATTCAAAAGAATCCGAATTGATAACTTTGAACATAGCAATAAGTCAAGGAAGTTTCTTAGCTAATCAGCTAAAATAAACAAAGCGACTATACGCAGTTACGGACTCAGGGTGAAATTTGTATATTACAGGATCGGAGGATATTAACAATACCTTCGAGATTTCTATAAATCTTTTATACACATCCGCAGTTAAATCCATCAGATAATGATATGCTGTTTATTGATGGATAAAAATAACTCTTCCTAAATTATCAGAGAGTCAAAGAGTGACCCTGGACTCACCGCTGTCTACAGCTGAAGTTCAGGAAGCATTAAAAAACATGCCAAATAATAAAGCGCCAGGTCCAGAGACGCCAAGCCTCGAGTGCGTGCCTCTCATATAAAGAGTTCTGGAACATTCTGGCCCCAACGTTCCACAGAATGCTGCAGGAAACTCTAGATAATGGCAAATTTCCAGTTAATATGAATTCTGCCACCATTAGTCTCCTGCTTAAGCCAGGCAAAGATCCTATGTTTCCGACCAGCTATCGTCCCATATCCTTACACTAATGTGGATATTAAAATAATCTGTAAAGTTTAAAGCAAAAATCCATTAGACAAAAGTCAATCTTCCTCATAATCCGCCACCAGATCAAACTGGTTTCATTAAAGGAAGGCAGTCAGCTGCTAACACATTCAGACTGTTTAATTTAATAGATTATTCCTACAGTAAAAATATTAAATCCTACATATTGTAAACATACCAGAAACAGATTCATGAAGTAAATTGACATTTTATTTACCACTCTACATAAATTTGGCTTTGGCAATTTGTTAAAAATATTATACAGCTTCCCAACAGCCTGTGCCAGGAGGACAAACAATCAAACATCTTCCAGTTTCTTGTTCCAGGCACCAGACAGGATGCTCTCGCACCCTGTTCAGAATCGGTAATGTAAGCCGCATTTTTACCTCTGCCTACCTCTCTGCGCGTTAGTCTCCTCCACAAACACACGCGACATTCACATGACATCAGTCAATCTATGTTTTAAAATATCAGCTTTCCCCTGACACAACAGCATATTGAAATTTCTGTAAAATAACGGTCAATACTTATCTCCGCAGCTTATTGCCCATATCTGGAATAACCCCCGACATTCTACAAAACACACGTATAACCGCATTCGGAAGACAAATACTAAAGGTATTAACTATCTGGATCATTATTTAAGAGTTGATCACATTTGCTAGATTAAATTTGAATATGGTATTAACAAAAATAAATTATTGTGGGTCATGAGCGCAAATTGAAGTAATTACAAATTTAACCATAATAATGGTGGTTTAAAATTCCAACTAATATATCAGAAAGTTCCTAGAGTTAAACCGTGCTCGAATTATACAGACAACTGATGATCCACCTCTTCCTACACAATGGGAGTGAGGATACGTCAAGCCAAAACACATTCGCTCAGATATGTTCAAGAACTTTAACATGACTAGAAACCCCACTTTACAATTAATACAATACAAAATCCTCCCCTCCGCAGAGTGCACTATACAGGTCAAAGTGCCTGTGGTCCACAGTCCACAGGTAATCAACTTGATAATTATTTTCATGCGTTATGGTTATGCAGCGCCAGTTCAGAGATTCTGGGTACAGGTATGTGGGCGACCTATCACTGTGCCTGGGTTCTAATATCCCACTTTTCCCTCCCAGTATGCTTGTTGCTGGGTGACTTTTGAGGGAAGCTTCTTGAAAAAATCCATTTGCATGGGCCTCTTCACTGTGTTACATATATGTGGACGTGCAAAAGATAACTACACATCCTCAAGGAATTGGAAAAGTAAGCGATAAACTCATCATCAATCACTACAGAGATCTGTTGACTGGATCATATTACTCTTGAGACAGCATCCAAATCCCCCATCAGACCGATCTCTGGGCTCCTTTGATCGGCTCCATCACTTAGTGTAGTTGGGGCTGTGGGGCGCCGCCTTATAGTGCGTGGGGGCTAGTTCAAGGGTCCTGGGGCCTCGGGGACGCTGAGCAGGGTGCGGTACCTGGGCGGTTCAGCTCCGTCTGTTGCCCCCATTAAGGCACCGTCTGGGGCACCTCAGGGGGGTCCTACGGCAGCCGCGTGCGGTGCGGTGCTCTTCCTTTGGGGTTCCGTAGGGCGATAAAATTTGGGTTGCAAGCAACTGCAGCTGCTGCTGGATGGGGCTGGGCACCGGGCATCCTTGTCGTGCTGGTGCTGGCGGGGGTCTTCTGACTCTGGGCGGGGCGTGCGGCTGCCTGGCTCTTCAGTCAGTCCCGTGTTTCAGCGGTTAGTCATGGTGCTTGGCATGGTTAGCGTCGTCCGGGGTACATGGGGTGGTTCGCCTGCATGGCCGGGTTCGTGACTATGTTTCAGTTGTTCGAGGAGGCTGGATTTAAGAGGCGCCGAGGGGTCACAGGATGCCCCCTGGGTCGGGGGTGTGGATTGGCTTTTCATTGAAACGAGTGCCGGGTGGTGCGCTGTTACCGCATCGTGCGCGCTGGGTCGGTTTGGGGAGTGGAGGGTTGCTTGGTGTTTGGCAGCAGGGGCGTGGCCGCGGGTCGACGCTGCTGTCCACAACTGGCGGTGGGCGTGTGTGGGTGGGTCGGTGCTGCTTTCGCTAGCTGGGCGTATGGGAGCGTAGAGTTTCGGCGCCTGCTGCTTTCTTTTTGCTGCGTTGTGCCAGCTTCTAGCGCTGTGGCTGGGGCGTGCTTTTGTTGTTCTGGTTTCGGTGTGCGCCGGGCGGGGCCAGTTCTTATCCTTTGTTTTGCCTTGGCGGCTGTGTTTGCTGTGATCGGTGGGAGTGGACTGGTTTCGTGCAGTTTTTGGGTTCAGGGGAATCCGTTTTTCGGGGCTTGGTTGGTGCCGCTGGTTCGTCCATATCGGCCTTCCGGTGTTGTTTCTGTCGGGGCCGCTCGCCCCCTCGTGTGCCAGCGGTGCGCTGTCGGGGGTTCCCAGCTCGACGAAGCTTGTGCTTGGTTGTCTCCCGGGAGAGTAAAAGTACAGGCATGTTGAGTTTTCTGGGAGGCAGCGCGCTCGTCGAGGGGTCCTCGCTGCGTGGCGTGTGGGTGTTGGACACTGACTTGTTTGCGGCCGTTCTTCTTATTTTTTATTATTTTTTGTGTGTGTGGAGGGGGTGAGCGGGGGAATCGGAGCTTGGAATCGGGTTTGGGATTTGTGCTTTGCTGTGTTGTGTGGCTTTCTAAAATAAAATAAAAAATAAAAAATTATATGGCCCTTATTGCATGGTAATGTAAAGTCTTAGAAATTGGAAACTGAGACATGGAAGACTGCAAGGAACAAAACAACCTTTTAATTTAAACACTTGCAAAAGGACATCACAGTTACACAGAATCTCTCAGTGAGCTTCTGACCAGGGTGGCTCATTCTCTATTACATATGGACTCAGTAAAAGTAAAAAAAAATAAAATCCACTGGACTTGGTTTCCAAGACCTGAAGACGTTTCTCCACCTCTCAGGAAGCTTTCTCAATTTCAAAATGTCTGCTCCGATCCGCAGTGAGTCTTTATAGAGACAAGTGCCTTTGGAAACATGCAAGAGGCTTGGAAACATGCAAATGGTAACGATGAATGGGTGCGTTTGGTTCCATTGTTAGCCTGTAATATTCTGAAACCTGTCTGGTCGATCCTGAAGGTCAGTCGTTAAAAGGGGTTGTCTCCTGTAATACCTGAAACCTGTGTATGATTGTTAAGGGTTGGTCGCTGAGGAGGTATTGTTCACCGGCTGGAGTGGGTAGGTGCTTTGTGCCTCTGTGATGGGGTGGGGGGGTTTGGTGATATCTGAAGGAATCATCTCTATAACTGAATTATAAGTTTTTGAAGCAGGAATCAGAGTCTCTTTCACCCTTTCTGTTTAAAAGTTGTTTTTCTCTTTTCACATAGATGGCTTCCTTCCCTCTCAAACCACCTATTTTCTTTTATCCTTTGTCTATAAGGTATAGGTGTACTGCGGTGTCTTTTCCAGAGGAGGGCGCTCTTCTGTGTTGGGCCATGCGTCTGTGGAGAGGTTGTTTGGTTTCTCCAGATATAAAGATCGAGAGCATTCCTCTGCAGCAACTGAACAAGGCATTACCACTCGGCTCATATCTCGGTCTGGGGGGTTTTATCTTTAGGATGCACTAGCCTCTGTTTAAGGGTTAAGGTTTGGTTTTGGCTTGGAATGTACCGGGGATTGCGACACAAGTGCTCCTTGTCTCTATAAAGACTCACCGCTAATCCGCAGACATTTGAATTGAGAAAGCTTCCTGAGAGAGGTGTCGAAACATCTTCAAATCTTGGAAATCAAGTCCAAAGTGGATTTTTTGAATATTTTACGGAATGACTATGACCTGGATGACTGATAATCTTCATCAGCATATTACATCTTTATCACTTTCGCGTGTAAAATAGGTTACAAAACATTAACAGAAACTCTTTTGCCATAGAGCTGACCTCTTGAGGTTTTTCATAGTAACTGTTTTATAACTAATTGCTCTTGCTTGCTACTGTTTAAATAACACCTATTTTAAACTGACCATTGTCATGTTCTTTTTAAGGGATCTGACCCACATGCAGGAAACCACCTCAGAGAACCACTCAGAGTAAAAGTTTAACAGGTTTATTGAAAAAACACAATGCGTTGGATCCAGGGTAACCTCAGAGAGCTGGTTAACCTGGAACTGGAAGTGAGAAGGGAAGTTCAGAGTTAAGTTCAGTGTTCTGTGGGAAACTTGAATGATGACTTGCAAAAACAAAGATTGAAATGGGACTCATGTTTCCAAAGGGTGTTCCTCCTAGAATCCAGTCGTGTGGGTTATTCAAGAATTTGGTTAACTCGTTCGAGGGTGGACAGGTTTTACTTTGGTGAGGTTGGTTCCTTGAGGAGTAATGGACCGGGCTGCCACTTAGATTTCCAGGAGAACTTGAATGGTACGTGTGGAGACTTATCCCCTGCTAAGTGTGAAGCTCAAAAACTCCATTCAGGGGGAGAAGGCCAAACATCCAGTTTACATCCCCTGCTCAATGTGGAGCTCAAATGATCCCTCCAGGGGGTGAAAGCCAAACATCCAGTATGCAGGATGACTTCCTGCCGAGAGGCAAAGACAAAAACAAGGTTAGAACTCAGAGAAACAAAGACTCAGTTAGACTCAGCTAAACTCAGCTTGGCTAGAGTACCCAAAAATGGCTAACACTCTGGTGTCGAGGTAGTGGCATTGCACCGCTTAAGAGTCCTCAGATAATGAGCCAACCAGCCGCAGGTGTGTGGAAGAGCCAATGAGAACAGGGTGCCACCTGGTGGTGGAGGGAGAAAACACAAACAAAAACACAACCCACACGGAACTGGATTCCTAACAACCATTCCCTGTTCTGCACAGATGTTTATCTGATTAAGAAACTCAGAAGTTTCTGCAAGGTATATCTTTCTTAAAAAGAAAGATATAAGTTGAACACACAATTTTAACTTCATAACTCATCTCTTTTGTTCCCTAACGGAACAATCAAACAAAGGTAAAACAAAGTGAAACTGTAAATAGAACAAAGTACATAAAATATAAATGTGTAGTAAGAGTAGTAACATAATAGCAAAAACATATAAAAAAAATGAGGACTTCCATTCCTATCCATCACTATTCAGTAGTTTAAGACAGAAACTTCATAAAGACTCATCACTGTCTTTCAGGTAACCATAAGCAAAGAAAAAATGTCTTACATTTAAAATCAAAATGTAAAAGTAAATAAAACTGTTATTTTAATGCAACACAAACAGGTTTGCAGCAAATGTATCCTCCAACGGGTTTAGTAGAATCAGATTGTTGATTGTACATTAGGGTGTGCAGATCTTGCTGCAATGGGGTTAGGGCTGCAATTATTAATCTTTGAACCAAAGCTCTTATGCAGGGAATTCAATAACAACCATAAGGGGTTAATATGGCAGCAAAAACAGTAATAGATAAAAGGACAGATGATAACAGAGTTTTATACTTCCCAAACAAGTGTCTACACCTGAATGTTCTTTCATTTTGTTGGACAATGCACAGCTACCATCTACCAACTACCATCAGCACCTGTATTGTTGGGAATAAAAACACAACACTGTGAGCCAAAAATAGCACAAACACCTCCTTTTTCAGTGAGTAACATGTCTACTGCAATTCTATTTTGAAAAGTAGTAAGAGAAGTTGCAGACAGTTGTTTATGTACTGCAGCCAACCCTGAAGTAGTATAATTTGACAATCTTTGAACATTGCAATGGATGTAATTTATGCGGTCCACATTCTTATGATTGTAATCCAAAGGAATATTGACTTATATTCATCAGGAACTCCCTGTGGGACCTCTATGACATCAATATAAGTGGGATCAGGCCCCAGAATAAAAGAATGTTTGCTTCTGTAGTTGATCCAGTCTGCACGGACAACAGAATTCATAACATGATCACTATCTTGAATTGGGTAGAAAGAGATAGGCAGAAGAATTGAACTTATAGCACACAAAACAGAAGAATTTTTAGGCAACCTGTCATATAATTTCTCATCACCACACCACCACTAGATGTCACTCCTGGATAGTGGACTAAATCCCGCTGCTACCTTCACAGTTGTGGAACAGTTATGTGAAGACAATTTTCCCAACTTAACACGTCCAGTTAGCTCTATACATGAACAATTATTCGGCTACCTTACAAGAAAAAAGAGGTTTCTGTGGATCTGCCTTGGTAAGAGGGTAAACAAAATCCCATTCTTTACATGGCCCTGTTAAAGATGATTCAGTCATTAGATTAATAGTACAGTTTTTGATAATGGAGCTGGATCAATTGTTAGTATCTGGGTCCACAAACTACACAATCAGTTTTTGTGTTATTTGCTCCTCCTTCTGCCAGGAGTAGCCATTTATTATTTTGTTGTGAAACTCCCGTAGTAAATTTAAATCATTCATCAGTGGAGAGATTTTCCCTCTGCGGCACAACCCCAGAATGCGAGGGTACAATAGTAACTTTATCTTCTTCACACAAAACAAAGGGAAGACTTGAGTTCATCCCTGATGAGGAAGGCCAAAAGAAGAACCCCCAACAGGTGAAATTTTCTAAGTTTACATAAGTAGGTGAAATAACAGAACCTCTAGTAGTATTAATCAAAGGTTTTAGTCCTAATGAGGTTCTATTAAGATTAAACAATTGTTGATGGTGTCTAGCCCATTCATCAGTTCCCTATCTGGGGTACATTTTTTTCCTTCATCTGCTACATGAGTAGACTATTGTGTCTTTAGGATGTTATCTGTCATATACCAAGTATAATATTTGTGGTCATATCCAGTCACGCTATGTCCCGGACTCTTCAGTTTTGTCCATGGTATGAAAATGGTTGTTGACGAATTAAATAATACACACTTGGATAGCTGTTTTTACAGTATGGCAATATGTACAAGAAGAGTTTGACGGTCAAATTACTCACAGGAGGTTGTTCTTTAAACCAGAAACGCAGTGTGAGTAGCATGAACCTCAGGAGGAAAATCCAGCACATTATAGCAGTTTTTAGCCACTGTGGTATCTGCAGGTATTTTTCAGGAATGGTTCTTAATGCTGTCCCAAGTAGGATCGCTCCTACTTAGAAGGTCGATATAGGTGGCAGCTAAGGTGCGGAATGAAGGTTCCTAATGGAAGTGTTTGATGTAGCTCCTCTGTTGAGCTATGTTCATCTGCTTCGTTAGCCTGGTGTGTTCTGTAAAAGTAAAAAAAACCCACTGGACTTGGTTTCCAGGATTTGAAGACGTTTCGCCACCTCTCCAGGAAGCCTTCTCAATTCAAATGTCTGATGTGTTACTCTGCCAGTGAACTTCTTGCAGTGGGAGGCATGGACCCAGGTGGCTATCTCGGGCAACCTTTACTACGGTGTGGGTTATTAGCAACACCTGGAATGGACCCATCCAACTGCAGGATTTCCAATCTTCCTCCTGAAATTTGTGATAAAGACAAAATCTCCTGGTTGTAAATCATGCAATGGTTTAGTAGCTGGTGCAGGGAGACCTCCCTGTGTCTGCTACCTCACAGCCTTCAGCTGGGCTGTAAGAGAAATGCAGTAATTAAAAATGGTATCATCACAAGATGTTATGCCATATGCCATGATCATGGGCTCTCTTTTGGACAGTGGGAACCAGTGTCCATATTTTATCTTGATAGGATATTGACCAGAAGAGATGCTTTTGGTGAATATGCAGCTGGGGGACTTCAGAAGCCCCCCTTTTTCAGCAAAAGCAGCCACCAGCAAGTCACACGGGAGCCACCAGGGTGTGAAAACCCCCCTCCCTGTGAAGTCAGAGAAAACTACAGAGAGCACACAGGATTCTGCCTCTCTGCCTCTTTCTCCCTGTTCTGATCCAGCCTGCTTCTCACTCCTGCGCTCAAAGCTGGGGCCCACTGTGGCCCACAGGGAAGATGGCAGGCCCCAGGGAACCAGATCCCCCAAAGGGCTATCAAGGATGAGTCAGAACTCTTCAGAACCCCTAACTGCTGCAAACAGAACCTTTGCAACAGCACATTTCTCTTGAGTTTCAGAACTTACAGAGCCAAACTGGATGAGAACCATATCCTTGGGGTGAGACTGAGGGGACCCCTGCTGTGAGACTGAGACAATGCCCTGACTGCAGAGCTGCAAAAACTGGATGAAACTCAAGCTTCCAAATGGACATGGAAAAGGTTTGCAGGTCTGGTACGATTAGGAACAGAACAAGCAATGTGTCTTTTTGATGATGCTGCTGGATCATATGGCCGTGTTTACTGCTGAGTAAAGCACAACGCTAATTGATGCTAAAGAATGGACTGCATGCTACGGCTATGCTTTACAGGTGAATATATGTTGAGCACGCTTGCTAAAGCGAAGCGGGTAGCTTTTATTCACTAGCGATTTAAAACACTAGATATAGCATATGGCAGTGTTCATGTGTTCCTAGATGCTACTTACATTTCCATTAGCAAGTCTGACCAAGAGTCATTTAGTGGAATCCTGATGTCTATTCGCTGCTAGCTACTTCAAGAGAGGGTAAAGAATCATTTAGCTAAAGGTTATTGGTTCTTGATTAAGCAAATCATTCAATAGAACATTATTTGGCCAAATAATGTTTTATTCACCTCATGGATTTGCATTGTGAATTGGTCTGAAAACATTCCAATTTCTTTAAAAATTAGTGAAAAGCTAATTTGATCAGATCCCAAATTCTTCCAGATAAACTTTGGTTTCAAACACAGAATCCATTTTAAACTGTAATATGTTTTTCAACCGTTTTTCCCTTCCTGTTTGTACATAATAGTTAATTTAGTTTAGTTGAGTTTTACTAGTCTTAGTTGAGAGTGTTAAACTGAAATACGTTTGACTTGAAGCTGAATGATTTTTGTTAATAAAATCTTATATTTTGAACAGAAGTTGTGGTGAATTTATTCCATGTCTGTGCAGAAATATCTGTTTGACCATGATTAGTGCTGGAATCACTCTTTCATTTATTGTTCTAACACACAGAGTAGGACTGTGTTGTCATAAACAGTATATAACAGCGCCGAAATAATATCTGATTAAATTAGATATTTTACCACCCCTACAGGGGAGACAATAAACATCTTAAAGTATCAGAAACATAAATTTCCCAGCGGGCTGGGAATAGAATTTAACTTATAGAATCAAAACACAAGAGAAGGTAGGGAGGATGAAGTGCTGCTGGAGGCCCAGATCCCATATTTGGTGGACCTGCAAACAGTTTGAATGGACCTCTGCGGCCCCCAATTTTAGCCGCCAAGGCCTCCAAAGCATTCTACAGGAACTCCCACATAGGTGTAACTTGCCAGCCCCTCAGTTCTGTGAGGACAGGACAAAACCAAGAGAAAACTGAGATTCTTGCTCTTTGCCTTCTGCACTCTTTACCTCCTCTCCCTTTTCCATGAAGCTGTTGGTCCATCCCCGCCAAGATGGAGATCCTGGCCAAGCAGAGACCCAGATCTCAGATTGTGATCCATGATGGATAAGTGTAGAACCTTTCAGAACCTAACTACTGCTGCAAAGCAGACCTTTGCAACACATTTCTCTTGAGTTTCAGAACTTATAGAGCCAGAGTGGATGAGAACCATGCCCTGGATGTGAGCCTGAGACAAAGAGGACCTTTGCTGTGATCCTGGAAACCCTTGTCTTGCTGCCCTGACTGATGAGCTGCAGCTGGATGAAACTCAAGCTTTCCAAATGGAAATTGAAAAAAAAAGGTTTGCAGGACAAACAATATGTCTCTTAATGATGGAATCCTGATGTCTATTCGCTGTTATCTATTTCAAAGAGGGTAAAGAATCATTTGAATAAAGGTTATTGGTTCCTGATTAAGCAAATCATTCAATAAAACATTATTTGGCCAAATAATGTTTTAATCACCTCATGGATTTGCATTGTGAATTGGTCTGAAAACATTCCACTTTCTTTAAAATTAGGAAAAGCTAATTTGATCAGATCCCAAATTTCCTTCCAGATAAACTTGTAATTTTACAAACTTCAAAATCCATCTTATACTGTAATATGAGTTTTCAAACCATGTTTCCCTTCCTCTTTTGTACACATAAGAGTTTAGTTTAGTTTCACCTTTCAGTTTTAGTTGAGTGTTAAACTGAAATATGTTTGACTTGGAGCTGAATGATTTTTTGTTAATAAAATCTTATATTTTGAACAGAAGTTGTGGTGAATTATTCCATGTATGTGCAGAAATAACTGTTTGACCACTGTTTGAATCACTTTGTCATCTATTGTTCTAACACACAAAGTTAGTAGGACTGTGTGTCATAAACAGTATATAACTGCTGAAATAATATCTGGATAAATGAGATATTTAGACCTAACTCCTGACAAAGCCAGATGCATGTCTTCGCCCTACCAGCATCCACCTACATGCTATCATCTGGGAACCTGCTCATTGAAAGTGATTTCAAACCAATTTTATGTGTGACCCGTCCAATCAGGACCCAGGGTGTGGCTCCTGGAGTGGAGAAAGGCTAACACGCGAGATTCCAACAACAATGGCGGCTCGCATTGAGGAAAGCAAGCGTTAGCATTGATGATGCTATTTCTTCTGTGTTATCCAATCTATCTGATATTGGTTCATTAAAACAACATCAGAGAACGGCTTTGAAGGTTTTTGTTGGTGGAAACGATGTTTTCGCCTTCTCCTCGACCGTGATTCCGTACATTTACCCACTCAATGGCTCCCTCTCTCACAGTAGCCGCCATGGTTAGCTTCGTGTGGGTTTCGAAGGAAATCTCGGCCAATAAAGATGACAAGACGCGGCTTATCCACCCCAGGCGCAAGGAAAGTTTTGATAAGGCCCAGCCTTCAGTAAAGCAAGGCAATTCCTATGGCGGTTCCCA
>JAGKQL010003088.1:16337-26398 GCA_018398635.1 Cyprinodon brontotheroides | reverse complement strand
ACCTGTCCAGGTATCTTGGCTCCGCCCACTCACTGCTGTCTGCATGTTGTTCTGGTTCTTTCTGATGAGACCCGTTGGATCCTCTTCTAGATATCTCTGCTGATTCAATTTGAGTTTTCTTTTTTTATTGATTTCAGCTGTTGTGATTTTATGTTCTTTTCTATTCCCAGCCAGCTGGGACTTTATATTTCTGATACTTTAAGATGATTAGTGCTTATTTAATCAGATATTGTTTTGGCTGTTATATACTGTTTATCAGGGCCGGCGATTGCTATAGGCAAGCTAGGCAATTGCCTAGGGCGACAAATGTGTTGGGGGCGCCCTCTAGCGTCGCCCTTAGGCTTACTTCCCATTAATCATAGAATTAGAAAAAAAAAGCGAATTAAACCGGTTATGAAGCGTCCGTCAGTTTGACTTAACCTTACGTATATATAAATAGCAAAATATGAACAAATAAATATACCACCGTTTTTTTTATTTATTTTTTCACATTTAAGAGAAAATCGGAAAAGATTCTGATCTCTTTTCAAGCGCCCTCCAACCCGGAAGTCGTGACGTCAATCACTGCAGCATGTCCACCAATGTTTTGGAATGAAATTGTAAGCAAACAGATATTAAAAGTAAAACAAGTGAATTCTGGCAGTTAACTTTGCTCGTGACTCGAGGATGGCTGAACGGAAAAGACTCCTCCTCCTGCCGCCGCAGTCGGCCCGCCTTCATCATCCACTCAGAGTACCACTGGTAAGCGCGACACAGACTTTGTAGCTTGTCCGTCAGTTAAAAAATAGTAATTGTGAACCAGGTTGTAATCGAAGCATGCTTAAGTTAGTTTGAAAAGTAAATAAAGTTTCAGGACGTATAAGGATAATGTGTTCAGATTGGCTCAGCAAAACCACAAATTAGGGTTATCATGATGCTGCTCATGTAACGAAGAAAACGGGAAATTTTGTTTTTGGCGAAACATGATAATACAGTTGTATTGCTTCCCTATATATACTAAACTACTGATGCCAACATTTATTAAAAATTACATTTAATTTAAAATACAATTATTTATGTGTTAAATATTTTCCTAATCACTAAAAACATGATGAAAAGTGACAGTAGACAATACATTAACCAACAATTGTGAAAAATATATTCTAGTTAGTTTTATGTCATTCTCAAGTGGCCTATTACATTAGCCATGTTTATTGAAGGCTAGAAACGTTTTTGTTATGCTTTCACTTGTTAAGCAATAGAAGCAATACCAGTTCTGTTAAAAAAATTTTGTTGCATCGTCTTTCCACCCAAATAACAGAAAAGTATGCAATAATGGTATCGATAAAGACTAGGATCGATAAGGAGTATCGATAAAGTTGCATAGATATCATTAAATATTAACGATCCCCATCCCTAATGTTGACATCATTTTTTTCTATACAGTATATATGCAGCAATTATGTGCTTTATATTATTAGCTTGAGAATGGGTAGAAGATACTAATATAAATAAAATATTTTGTAGTGATTATCTGCATTGAAAGTATTCCAAAGGGATGTACAAATAATCATCAAAATATATGAAGTTATGGCTGTTCATCATAGAATATGTGAACAAAAAAAAAAAACTCAAACTTTAATTTTGGGTATTCATTAAAAAAGCCTTTTGTTTGTAAGGGCTAATCCTTTCTTTAATCACTAATCCAGTACACAGACACAGCCCTAATATACACAGTGTGTTTTATTTATAAATAAAAGAGTGATTTATCGAATTTCTAATCATGGTCAAACAGTTAATTCTGGAACAGAAAATTTAATTTAATGTTTATCAATTACTTTTTATGTACCTTGGTTGAAAATATAAATTTTATTAACAAAAATTGTTGTTTGGTAATTTCTGGAACATTTATTTAGTATTTGTTTTACTTTAAAATTTGTTAAGACTAGTAAATTCTCAACTTAACTAAACTACTAAGTACAAAGGGAAGGAAACATGGTTGAAAACTATATATTACAGTTTAAGATAGAATTTGAATTTAAAACCAAAAGTTTATATTCAAGAATTTGGGATATGATCAAATTAGTTTTTAACTTAAACACAACCTTGATTCTTATAACACAATTTCTAAAACTATTAATACTTATAGCAAATCCACTCACTGAGTTCACAAAACTAAAAGAACAAACACTGCTTTGCACTCAATTTGCAATTTTGTAGCACACACTTTGCACAACTGTAGGCACAATTCACCGCACAGCACTCTTTGTGGAACTGTAAACAAAACTCAATGAAGCACTAAACAGATGCTGAAAACGGCGCGCAAAACTCAATCTCGCCTAGGGCAACCAAAGGGCTAGAACCGGCCCTGGGTGTGAGTTCGGAAGGTCACTCAGACACACACTCCTTCATGCCCATGGTGCAGAAGTATAGAGGTTTCCATGGAAACACAACAAGATATATCAACTCTAATGGATCTCCTGCACCTGCAGGTGTGGTCATGTTAGGTCACACACATATGAAGCAAAAAAAAAGTTAACTATTTTCTTAATAATAAACATTGAATGGGATCAAACTGACACAAAGAAGACAGGTGTAGGTGCCACACCATGCATGGCACAGCAGGGGTCCGCCTGGATTTTTTATTTTAAACATCTATAAGTTCTCATTGCTCATGTTGTATGTGGACAGCAAACTAGCTTCATCTGTAACCAAGATGTTTTAGATGAAATGTTGCTGCACTTTATTATGTTTTTTCCCTCATAACAGAAAAAGGTAAAACATTCGTGAATGTAAAACATCTTTTGTTAGGACGCTTTTTGGCCATTTAAATTTTCTCCTAATTCCCAAACAATAAACTTCTTCAAATGTTCACATCCACATATTCACCCAGGACCCGAATATTTAAATTTGCTTTTCATTATAAAAGAGATGTCTGTTCTAGTTTAAATATGTGAAAACCCAAAGATTTTTATTCTCAGTTAACAGTTTTACTGTCAAAATCTTCAAAAAAGACCATTAAGAAAAAAAAAAACGTGAGTTTCTAATGTAACGAGGTGGAGTTTCTTTTATCACCATTCAAACGCAAGCAGCCTCTACTGTTCATTCCTTTTGGCGTCTAACTGCTGTGGCTTCTATGGGCATAAATCATTCCCACATCCTGCATGAATAAATGTCACCCTGAAGACTCAATTACCTTCTTGTTTTAAAACCTTTGGCACAAACACCTGTATGTTCTAGTTTCTATGTGAAATGAGCTGTATTAATTAACAGCTATATCAAAACTTTTCTCAAAAGCCATTAAAAAGAAACATGAGTTTCTCATGTAATGAGGTAGTTTCTTTTTATCACCATTCAAACATAGAAAACGCCTCTACTGTTCATTCCTGTGGCGTCTAACTGCTGTGACTTATATGGAACAAATGTGTATAAATATATATATAAATAAATCATTCCACATCCTGCATGAATAAATGTCACCTGAAGACTCAAATTACCTTCTTGTTTAAAACCTTTGTCACAAATGTATGTGATGTGATTGATGTGTGAATCAAGATTAAATTTCCGAGTGAAGCGTTTTCCACAGGACAGACATAAAAAGGGTTTCTCACCTGTAATGAATTCTCATGTGTTCATCAAGATGAGATTTCTGAATGAAGAAACGTTTTCCACAGGACAGACATAAAAAGGGTTTCTCACCTGTGTGGTATTGTAATGTGTCTAGTCAAGATAACTCTTTAAAGTAAACTTCTTGTTACACAGGAGGTACATTCAAAAGGTTTCTCACCTGTGTGAATTCTAATGTGAGCATTAAGATAAGACTTCATAGGTGAAGCGTTTTCTACAGGACAGACATTCAAAAGGTTTCTCTCCTGTGTGAATTCTCATGTGTCTATCAAGATGAGATTTCGTTGTGAACATTTTTCCACAGGACAGACATTCATGAATCTTCTGACTTTTGTGAGTTCTCATGTGAACCATTAAATGTTCTTCATTTAGAAAAGAAACTTTTCTCCACATGTCAAACATGGGAAAGGTTTCTGCTCTTCATGCTCACTAATGGGGAGCCTCATGGTTTCCTCTTTTGTCCAGGGATATTCTTGGTTCTTGCTGCTCTTCTTTTTTATCTGCAGAGGTTCCTGTTCCTCTTGGTCCAAACTGGAATTCCTCTCCTGTCCACAGAGCTGCTGGTCAGAGAAATCCTCCTCTTTTCCAACAAAATCCTGGCATAATCAAACACAGTAGAAGACTTATTATTGCTAAAGAAGGACACCTCACCACAGTTTGGGGGCAGACAGAGAGTGGTGGCGTTGGCGTACAAGAGCAGGTGTGAGCAAATGCAAAATGGCCGGCCTTAAGTAACTTTACCGGCGCTCAGCAAGCATTGAGTAAAAGTCTAGCATTTAACCACACAAGGAGGTATAAATACATTTCTGCCTGACAAAACTACAAAGTAAATAACTTACAGTCTCCCACAGTCTATTAAGATTTAAGAAGAAACTTTTAGTACGTCTGTAAAAGGTAAAGATGTCATAGAATAGTTTTCTGGTGTTCAGCACCATAGAGCTTTGACCCTGCCTGAAATATTAGGGACAAATAGAAAAATATTTTGCATTTTTTGAACCTTGCCAAAATTTTCTTTGAAATAAACATGTGCAAAACACAACCAAAATATTATTTATAGGGCAAATGCAAAATGGCCGACGCAAGTAACACACCGCTTTATTCATAAATGCAAGCAAAATGTGTTTTACCCAATTAAAGTCTGACGCCTGGAACCATTTCGGATTTAAAAGAACTAAAGACAATGTGGTGGATAAAGCCAAAGTGGTCTGCCAGATCTGTCAAGCGGAGGTCAGTTACTGTAAATAAACTACAAATCTCCAAAATCACCTGACAAGATATCATGCTATGCTAAAATCTGACAACAAACCTTCCAGAGCTACACAAAAAAAATGGAGGGACTCGATAGCATTACCAGCAAATTCTCCACGGGCCATTAAGATAACTGAGGCCATCGCAACTTTTGTGTGCAAAGATTTACGGCCCTACTCTGTGGTGGAAAATGAAGGCTTTAAGCAGCTCGTTCATGTGCTCCAACCACACTATGTCATGGTGCAACGCAAACATCTGACTGACACCGTTATCCCCATGATGTACACACGAGTGAAAGGGGACATCAAAATGAAAATGCAGTTAGCAGAGAGTCAGCATAACTTGTGACACATGGACATCACTGTCAACGCAGTCCTGTATGACACTACATTGACAATGAGTGGCGCCTCGTGTCTCATGTCCTACAGACCACTGAAGTTACCTTGAGCCACACTGCTGCAAATATTGCTAATATGTTGACGGGGGCCATACAGAAATGGGGGCTGAGCAGCAAACACCCAGCAGTTGTTATGGACAATGCTGCAAATATGGTTCATGCAGTGGAAACAACGCAGCTGATGCATGTCGGCTGCTTAGCGCACACCCTGAACTTAGCCTCACAGGCAGGTCTAAAAATCCCAGCGCTGTTTCACGTCTGCTTGCTCATGTGAAGCGTATAGCAACGTTCTTTCACCGTAGTACAACGGCAAACCACACACCGAAAGAAAAACAGCAGCTGCTTCAACTACCAGCGCATAAGCTAACACTTGATGTTGTGACCAGATGGAACAGTGCATCGGACATGCTGGAGCGCTTTTTAGAGCAACAACCAGCCATCTCTGCTACTCTCCTTTCTCAAGACGTGAGCAGGAACGAAAAAGATTTGTGCTCCCTAACAGAGGAGGATGTAACAACTGCTGAGGATTTGTTACATCCTGACAAACTGATGAAAGAAGCTACTTTGGTAATGTCAGAGGACAAGCAACCAACTCTGTCCATCATCGCCTCACTGCTCGCCCTGCTTCAGATGCCTTCACCCCCAGCCTTGAAGACAGCGCTGTAGTCAGGGACTGAAAGGCTGCTGTAAATAACTTGGTGACAAGGTATCTATGTATTTTTATTTTCTTTATGTGCCTTTTTTTATATGCCGATGAAATAACTAAAGAAACTTTGCCCAAGAAGCCAAAAAAATCCAGCACCTTGGAGTCTCTCCTTGGGACAGTTTATTTACCAACAGTAAAGGATCACGGACTAAAAACTCCAGCAATAAGGGCTGAAGATGAAGTCAGAAGATGCAAAGCTGAATCTCCTGCAGGGCTGAATGAGAATCCTCTGATCGGGTGGAAAGCAAATGAAAGGGAGAATCCACTGTTGGCTCGCCTTGCAAAGCATTATCTTTGTGTCTCAGGGACCAGTATCGCATCAGAGAGGGTATTTTCAACAGCTGGAGACATTGTCTCTGCAAAAAGGAGCTGCCTGAGTACAGATTATTTTCCTTCACAAGAATCTCACAATTAGTGAGAAGTGAAAAGAAAGACAATAATTTGACATAGCACTTTAATTTACTTTGTGTTTGTTTGCCAGTATTTTTTTGACCTTTAAAAGAGAAAACGCTTTTATGCAAATTGAAGTGTTGTTAAAGTGTCTTCACTTGCAATACTTTATACAAATTTGCACTTTTGTTTCAAATTCTTCCTGAATGAAAAACCTTTATTGTTTAAGTCCAACATTTGATAAGAGTAATAATTTAGTAATTAAGAATAATAGTTCTGTCAGAGATGAATTCAGGATCCTTTGTATGATCATCTAATTACTCTTGTTAGGTCACCATAGAGTATGAATAGGATGCGCGATATAATGATCGCCCCTATCGGCATCGGCCTGTATCGGGCTTTTAAAACTGAATATCGGACATCGGCCACCCCACCAGATATTTAACCCGATATTTGATCAGCTTCTGACTTTCTAAAATCTAAAAAAAAAAATAATAAATACTTTTCTCAAAAAACTTCTTTTTACAGACTTAAAAACTTCTAAAGATCGAGGGAAAAATATTGATACATTAAAATATCACAATATCTTCATACGCTGATATATTTTGCCATTTAAAAAACACCATATCAATCTCTTTACTAATGAAATATTGCTATATGTCATCGTAATGCTACGAAAAATTCGCTGAAATTTTGCCATATTTTTATATTTTGATATATTGACGCCGTATCGATTTTACTAACAAAATCTCACACAAGAATTTGCAAAAATATCACGCAGAGTTTGTAACAGAACGATGAAATTTCACAAGATTTTGAAAGTAAAATAGATCGATACCGCGTTTTTAAAATCTATTTGATATCAGCATATGAAAATATATTTGAGTATATTATTTTTCAAAGTGTCAGAAATGGATAACAAAACTGCTATTTTCAATCACTACTTATTTTTGTCCAGCTTTAACATCGGTATCGATATCGTTATCGGCTACATGAGTTTTAAAAATATCGGCATATCGGATATCGGGCCAAATCATCTAATTACTCTTGTTAGGTCACCATAGAGTATGAATAGTTCTTCTTGAACAGTTTTAAGGCCGATAGGCGATAGTCACACACTGAAGTCATTGGTTGTTGTGCAGAAGAGCAGATAATCGGCCACTGAAGTCCTAATTTGGTATTATAGGAAAAACCTTTTTCTCCATGGTTTGGTAGTAGTAAAGATGGTTGTCATGCCAACTGACAAAAAGCACCGGAAACATCAAAAAAACCTCTTTCATTCACTTCCATAAACAAAACAAATCTTCAGGCAGACCTGCAGGGGGCAATCAATCATTTGCATTTTGTAACATCACCAGCAAAGCACTCCAACCGACTTCCTGTCAAGGGAGGACCTTCCTGTTAAACGGCCATCTTGAACACCAGTTCAATACATGCTGTGGAAGACAAAGGAGGAAAGTGACGGCGCGGAAGGAGGAAGGAATTTTGCTCGTGAATTCAACTGTTCAGAGACTGTTTGTAGTTGGGGGTGTTCGGAAGATGAAAACATGGATACAGGATGGTCTATGGTAGAAAATAGAAGAGAGAAAGAGATCAAATTAAATAGGGATTAAATGCTGGAAAAAGAGCATTTAATCCCTTTTTAAAGGGATTTAAAAAAGTAAAGCTGAGTTATTAGTTAAAGGTTTTTCTAAGATACATAGTACAGAGAATGTAAATAAAGAAAAAAAGAGGGCATGAAATGACATTACAGAGAATTATTGCATTGGTCAATAATGAAGAAGATTGTGAGGATTCTATTAACATGAAGTTTTCCTTGTTAGAATTCTAGTAAATCTACTCCTGGGAAAGATCAAATTAGTTATAGTATGTTAAATAATCTTAGTGATGTGAGTAAAGAAATATTGTTAGAATGATATAATAAGGTGTGGGAGGAAGGTATATTACCTGATATATGGAAAGAAGCCATCATTATACCCATTTGCAAACCTGGTAAAGATCCTAATTCAGCTGAAAGTTACAGGCCAATAGCTCTAACATCATGTATGGGTAAAGTCATGGAAAAATTGGTAAATAACAGATTAATTTATTTTTTAGAATCTAAAGAAAAGATTAAGTCTTATCAATTTGGATTTAGAAAAGGCAGAAGTACAATAGATCCTGCATTATGTCTGGAACATGAAATTAGATGAGCTCAGGTAAATAAGGAGAGTGTGTTAGCAGACTTCCTGGATGTGGAAAAGGCTTATGATATGTTATGGAAAGAAGGGCTATTGATTAAAATAAAACAAATGGGTATAAGAGGTAAAATATATAGATGGATAAAAAGTTTTTTTAACTGAAAGAAGTATTAGAGTAAAAATAGGTGGGGTAATAAGTTCAAAATATCAAGTTGAAAATGGCACTCCCCAAGGTAGTATAATAAGTCCTATTCTATTTAGTATAATGATTAATGATATTTTTAGTAGTATAGATAAATCCTTTGGTGTCTCATTGTTTGCAGATGATGGTATTATTTGGAAGAGGGGGAAAATATATAGTTTGTAAATAGGAAACTACAAGAAGCATTACATAATATAGCTTGGGCTGTAGATCGGGGTTTTAGGTTCTCAACATCTAAATGTGTTGCTTTTACAAAAAGAAAATTAAACAATAATGTTGTTAGAAATATTTTATTTATACTCCGTTTGTGTTTCATGGGTTGTGTACTAATGAACTATTATGATGTATAATGTGTGATTCATCTTTTATTAACTCTTGCTAAAGATTGTTCCAGATAAAGGTCATGCAACGGACGGGTTGTGAAAGAGGCCTGAACATCCTCTATCACATGTTTCTTCTAAACATGTTTTCTTGGAACAATACAATTGTAAAACAACCACATGCTTTGTTTTAACATATGTGCTGAGGTTTAAAGTAAGATCATTGTGTTTCCCTTTCTCCTTAGTTAAACCTCAGCTTGTGTAATTAGGGACATCCCCTTTCTTCAATAAATAACTAGCGAGGAGAAAGCTGAAGACTGCAGAGTGGGGTGGAGATTTTTAAACTCCGCAGTCTCTTCCTACTCTCCTCGCAAGTAACTAAATTAATTGTCTCTGTGCCTTCTTTCTTTCCCTGTATGTATGTATGATGTTTTAGGTGCTTAGACCTGACAAATGTAAATCTCAAATTATATGGGGATGTTACAGAAAGGATGGAACAAATTAATTATTTGGGCATCTGGTTTGATAAAAAAAAAAACTTACATGGAAGATACATATAGATAAAATAGATGAAAAAAGTAAAAGAATTTTAAATATAATGAGATGTCTGAGAGGAAAAGATTGGGGAGCAGATAGAAAAGCATTAAAAACAGTATATATTGGACTAATTAGATCAATTTTTGATTATGGTTGTATAGTATACAATTCAGCTTCAAGTAGTTTATTAAAGAAAATAGATAGAATACAATATCAGGCATTAAGACTTTGTTGTGGAGCAATGAAAACTACCCCGGTTTCTGCTCTCCAAGTGGAGATGGGTGAGATGCCACTGGAGCTCAGGAGAGAACAACTAGCCATAAATTACTGGGTAAATATTAAAGGATTTAAAGAAAATCATCCTCCGTATGTTACACTGCAACCATGTCAAGAAAAAGAAAATGTATAGTTTTGGATGGACAATTATAAATAAAGTAAAAAATGTAGGAATAGATAACTTTGTAATCAGTCCTGT
>JAGKQL010003087.1:0-12692 GCA_018398635.1 Cyprinodon brontotheroides | reverse complement strand
GTATCGATATCGGTTATCGGCTACATGAGTTTTAAAATATCGGCATATCGGATATCGGCCAAAATCCCAATATTGTGCATCCCTACTGTCTTCAGTGAACATGAAGTAAATGAGCCCCTCCCTCCTCAAAAACACAGGGACTCAGATGCAGCAGCTGCAGCAATGTTTGTCTGTAATCAGACAGCAGAGCGACTCTCTTAGTCGCAATGCTGTCACACACGTGCAAAGCTTCCACTGACCCCCCCATTTAAAAATCATAATGGAAATCTGATATTTAGCGTAGACTTTGCTTTAAAACTGTTGTAGTGAAATAGAATAGGCTGCCACAGCATCTCAGAGCAGAGATACTAACCTTTTTTTTGTTTTATTATTTTCTAGACCTAACTTTATAATCTTTATTATGTTTTTCCTTATTAAAATCGGATGGATAATTAATACAATTCTGTGGTGGGACAAACTGAGAAAACACATTTTTTTATACTTGAAATGTACTTTAACAAATTTAGGACTAAGATCATCCCTGACATTAAAAATCAACAATATTTCTGTGCAGCTTTTAGCTGCAATTCATTAATGATTTGTTTCTTCACCAGAGGAATCATGGGAAAGCAAAACAGCAAGCTGACTCCTGAGGTGATGGAGGATCTGGTGAAGAACACAGAGTTTAATGAACACGAGCTGAAACAGTGGTACAAAGGCTTCCTGAAAGACTGCCCCAGCGGCCGGCTGAATCTGGATGAGTTCCAGCAGCTTTATGTCAAGGTTGGCATGCCGCTTGGCTGCCTCTCTCTTATCCACCCAAATAAAATGACATCATACCAATCCTGCACTGGTTAACTCACAGCACACCTTTTTATTTTTTATTTTCTTACATGTGCAGTTCTTCCCATATGGCGACGCGTCGAAGTTTGCAGAACATGCCTTCAGGACCTTTGACAAAAACGGAGATGGAACCATCGATTTCCGAGAGTTCATCTGCGCCCTGTCCATCACCTCCCGCGGCAGCTTTGAGCAGAAACTCAACTGGGCGTTCAACATGTATGACCTGGACGGCGACGGCAAAATCACCAGAGTGGAGATGCTGGAGATAATCGAGGTGAGGCGGATTATCGACTCATTAAAGCCTTCACCCATCAGGGGACGACTGGGTTTGGTTTATCAGGCTGCTGCACACACACCTGCAGATGCTGCAGCATCACGAATGCACTCAAAAGACAAAAGCCTCGTGGTGAGCAAAACTGCAGCTGTATTGGATATATCCTGCATTTTCTTTGAGAACTCTAATCAATGAGGAGACATCTAATCTGTTGTGATATGGGAGAATATTGACTAATCCAGCTGGGATAAATATGGTGTGCTTTTTATTCTAGTCATTCATTATGTGCCTGGGTTGGTGTAGGTACAGCTCTGATAGAAGAAGAAACAGACTGTGGTTTCATCAACACCTCGGTATCTGAACCTTTATTTTGGTTTTTATGTCAGAACTGATTATTTACCAGTACGATTAACCAGGGCTGCTGTGCTGAAAAAAGATTACTTATACTGATATCATAAAATCTGTTTTTGGGTAAAAGGCAAGGCAAGTTTATTTATATATATCACATTTCAGCTGCAAGACGATTAAAATGTGCTGTAAAGGAAAAAGAAAAACTATTAGTACATTGCAGTAGCAAAGAAGATAGGGAGTAAAAAAACAGATTAAAATGAAAGGATTATACAAAAAAAGTTAAAAAAAAGATAAAAATAAAAAACAATTATAATGAAAATATAACATAAGTTAGACTGGAAGCGTAACTAATAATGTTTAGATTGGATAGTCCAAGGCCACTCTAAATAAATGTGTTTTTTAATCTCAATTTAAAAGCAAATAAAATTTAGAACCTACTACAGGATTTTTATTCCAGATTATCATCGAGCATATGAACTAAACCCTGCCTCTCCATGTTTGGTTCTGGTTGGTTCCTGGATTAGAGACAGAACATGGATTCTGGGTGGTTGATACACAATCTGACAATTAGTCTTTATTGTATTTTTGAAATTATCCATTCAGTGATTGATAGACTAACAGAAGTAGCGTTTAAACTCTTATTCTCTGACCAACACAGGGAAGCAAATGTAATCCATTTTATAAAATGAGTTAATAGTTTCAGTGGAGGATGCGGCAGCAGTATTTTGGATCAACTGAGGCTGTCAGGTAGACTTTTTATCCAGACCTGTGACGATGCCATCGCCGTAATCAATTCTACTAAAGATTAATGCATAAGTTGGCTTTTCTAGATCATTCTGAGAAGTTCGTCCATTAATCCTAAAGATGTTCTTTAGGTGACAGAAGGTCAACCTTGTCACTGGCTTTATGTGCCTCTAAAGGTTCAAGTCTGAGTCCATCATTACACCCAGATTTAGAGCCTGGTTAGTGGTTTCTAGCTGTATTAACTGAAGCTGTGTTCCAGCTTTTTAATACAATTTTTTTGTTCCCTAGACTACTACTTCAATTTTTTTTTTTTATTCTGCTTCTGTCTCCTTGAAGCCCAGTCGGTCTTAGCAGATGGCCGCTCACACTGAGCCTGGTTCTGCTGGAGGTTTCTTCCTGTTAAAAGGGAGTTTTTCCTCTCCACTCTCGCTACAAGCATGCTTAGTGTGAGCCTTCAAGTCATTGAGACGATGCAATCAACTGGTTTTCCTTAGAAAACGTTAAATCAATTTGACTGTATGATCTGGTAAATTGTAAAGTGCCTTGAGATGACTTGTGTTGGTGCTTTATAAATTAACTGAATTGAAATGAATTCAACCGAAGAATATTGGGGCGCATCCATGTGTTAATTTCTTCTATGCTTAATAGTCACATGGTGACATTTTAATGTAAAGCTGTGTGTCATCTGCATAGTTATGATAACTTATGCTGTTCTTTATTATAATCAGAGTATGGGGGAGCATAAAGATATTGAATAAAATAGGCCCTAAGATGGACCCTTGGGGAACGCCACATGTGATTTTTGTGGCCTCTGATGTAAAGTTACCTACTGACACAAAACAGATCCGTGTCCTTTAGGTAGGATTTAAACCAGTCCTGTGCTACCAGAAAGGCTCACACAGTTTTCCAAGCGCTCTAGCAAAACTAAGTGAAAATTAATGTCCAACTATACAGCCTCCAGTTATACAAAGATCATTAAACACCTTCAATACAAAATAATATCAGATGAGAACATAAACTAAACATAAAGCTGAAATGAGATAGTAGAAAGGATAAGTGGTTCACTTTAAAACCTTGATGAAACTAAATCTAAACTTGGAATTATAAATAACTAGCTTTATCTGATAACCAATTGAAAATACAGCAAGAGTGGAACCTCTGATATATAAATAAATAAAATATACACATATTTATATTTAAATATTTTTTTACTCTTTGAAATTTTTCTGCAACATTCAATATCAGTATATTTATTCAGTTATTGAGTAAAAAAAAATTTTCAAAAAATCTCTGCTCCGGCCTGTGTTTGGTAACTCTACTGGTAACGCTTTTAGATTCCATACTTTGTCCCCTTCTTTAGATTGTCCAGATTCCTTGGTTCTTTGCTTTTCTCTTCAATTCAACCCTCAATTTTCTACAACATTTAGGTCCGAGGATGGTGATAGCCACGGAAGACGGCTCATTTCATGTTATCTGAACCCTTTCTCTGTAGATCAGGGCAGATATTTTGGATTATTTTCCCAATAAAACACCTAATGACCCATTTTCCGTTTACTGGTAGAGCCAATCATGTCAAACCTGCCGGGTTTTCAAACAGCTCACGAGGCCATGGAGTATAAGGCCTCAATAACCCTGTTCCAGGCTTTTTTAAATTCTTATTTTGAAGAATGTCACTGCCAAGGTAGCCTGTGGGATTTAGTTTAAAAACTTTTATCCACACACTATTGCTGACATTTCAAATTAAAGAAACAAAAGCATGCCAGAAGCAGTGATAGGCTAAAGATATATCCCAAACAGTTGGTGCTCACTTTCAGTTGTTAGCATCCGCATCCTGTTTCTGAAGTTTAATAGGAAAAGAAATCTCAAAGCAAAAATACAGTTTTTTATCAAAAGGCTCACTTTTAATTCTGGTTTATACTTTACTTGTCTGCAAGGTCTGCACAGCAATATAGCATAACTTTTACTATCCAAACCCCTGAGCAAAGCTGGATTGTTTTTGCACCGAGGTAAGATACTGACGACACAGTCAGTTCCATGTGGAAAAAGCATTTGGACAGGCTTAGCTGCTATTAGCAAGGATTCCCAAAGATAAACATCTATATACATCCTGATTTGGTCCATAATATCACTATGATCAACAGGTTGTGTACAAGTCTTGGAAAGCAATTACTTTCACTCTCAGGTGACACAAAGACGTCCCCTGAGATTGAAGACGCCATGTATTTTGCAGTTTTTTGGGATTCAAGCATCTCCAACAACTCAAACTTAATCCATAGATCCAAGTCTTCCACCTCCGGTTTGATCAAATCCCAACCACCCGGGTCATGTCTTGTCTTCAGTCCCTACTCTCGTCCATTATTGCTCCTTACCTCTTTAAAACACCAGTTATCACTCCTAAAGAATACTGAATCTGATCCAAACAAGTTTAAAAATATCCGCCCCATTTCTAACTTGTTTCCATTGCCTCCCAACTTCACTCTTATCTAAGTCACCCTAACGTCCTGGAGTCTGGATGTTATCCTGGATATCCCATATCAGTAGCATAACCCCTGTGGCGTATTTACATCTACCAAACATCCATTGTCTTCGTCCCTCTCTTTTCCTGCGTTCTGCTTCTATTCTTGCCAATATTTTCGCCACCTCACACATCAATGACTTCTTACAATTACTTCTTGGCCTTCCTTAGAAATCCCTCCAGAAGCTTCAGTCGGTCCAGATTTCAGCAGCTCGTTTAATTACCAAAAACATCTCATTCCATCACATCATCCCCGGTCCTGCTGGAGCTTCACCAGCTTCTCGTCAGCTTTAGACTCCAGTTTAAAATCCTCCTGTTCACATGTAAGATCATCAATAATGTTGCTAACCCATACCTCTCAGATCTTTTTCAGATTGCTACCCCCTCCCATACCCTTAGGTCTCCTCTTCCATCCACCGTATTAAGCCTTCTGTTCCCCTCATCTCCATGGGAAGCACAGTTTTCTCCAGCTCTGCTCCAAAACTCTGCAATTCAGTCATTCCCTGATTCTCGCATAAAACTGATACTTTGCCTTTGTTGATGCTCGGCGTGAAAATGAATCTGCTGCAGACTGCTTAGCTCTAGTGACTGCTCTGGGCTGTTTTGTATTGTGTGATGTGTTGATTATGTATGTTGCACAGTGTAGCTGGATGTTTTGAAAGGAGCTTTAAGTGAATTACATTATTGTTGACTACGATGTAATTCAGTGTTGATAACCCCAAAATTCGGCTAGAATATTAGAATTACCGTGGAAAAACACAGGAGGTAACAAAAGCTGCTAAAGCTGCATCAGCCACTTTCTGTGTGGAACATAGACATGTCAGGCGTAAAAACAGCCTTTAGTCTAGTTGATTTGGCCAACTACCGTATTTTCTGGAATATAGGGCACACCTCATTATAAGCCACCCACAATGTTTTTTTAGACTGGAAGTTTACATATATAAGCCCCAACAGGCTATAAGCGGCTGATATCTGCCTGAACCGTCCCCAAACAAGCGTTTTGGTGTAGCTCCTATATATATAACCACTAAGGGGCAATGCTAACTCCACTCACCGTCTTGGCTTGCGGCAGTGAGAGCTTCTAAAATGAGGATTTGCTCTTTATTTTAGTTCTGCAGGAGTTGCACAAAAGTCTTTTTCCTTTTGGCTCGACAGCTTTTAATCGCGGCAGCTTTTGTGCATGTCAAAAATGTGCTAATTTGGAAATTTGTTCTCCGTTGTGCCTGCTGATAGCATGTTCTGACTTTGAATTTTGACTTCCAGCCCCTGGTAGTCAGGAAAAATTCACAGAGAAGCCACCTTTGTTCACAGCATGTGAAAAAAAGTAGCAACTTATAGTCCGGAAAATACGAGTAGATGTTTTTGTTTGTGATGGTGGGGGAACAGTTTAGCCTGGATTTAGTCATAAACAAGAAATCGCCGCTTCACGCCAAAACAAACCTGATTACAACAGTAGAACATTTTATTTTAATCCAAAAAGTTTATTTCAATAGCGAATTTACAAACACGTCATCTAAAGGCACTTTACAGTTCAACCAGATCATCCAGTGAGGTTTTAATTCAAAGTTTTCTTTCTAAGGAAAACCAGTTGATTGCATCGACTCATTGACTCTTCAGCAATCCCTCACACTAAGCATGCTTGGTAGCGACAGTGGAAGGAAAAACTCCCTTTGAACAGGAAGAAACCTCCAGCAGAACCAGGCTCAGTGTGGGCGGCCATCTGCTGCCAAAGCCCACTGGGGTTCCCACTGGGACAGAAGGAGACATTCGCAAGAAGCATAGATACAAAAGGCAGCTGCAAGAAGCATTGCCCGTCCAGAACACACAGCCGAACTGAGGCGAGCTCCGAGCCAGCTCCCCATGTCCAGAGGATGAAAGAGAGCACATCCATATAAGTCACAGTCAAAGAAACAGGACCACATGTGGAAAGCAGGCC
The DNA here is from genome assembly GCA_018398635.1 of Cyprinodon brontotheroides. Lineage (NCBI taxonomy): Eukaryota > Metazoa > Chordata > Actinopteri > Cyprinodontiformes > Cyprinodontidae > Cyprinodon > Cyprinodon brontotheroides. Next base: position 6,050 of record JAGKQL010003087.1, on the reverse strand, counting down.
AATCTCGCATCTATAAAAAAGGAAATGTTGATGGCAGCAGCACTGTGGCTTTATCTACTGCCGAGGAATACCATAACAGCCAGGTTGGAACAGGCCAGATGAAGCTACTAGCAGGAAGAGCAGAGAGAGCAGAACGTTAGAGATTGAATTAACAGATTCTGCAGGAGTGGGAGAATAGAGATAGAATGAAGCAGAATGATGAAAAAGTCAGGTCCCTATGATACTCCAGCAGTCTAAGCCTATAGCAGCAGAACTATAGAAATAGCTCAGGATAGCCTGAGCCACTCTAACTATAAGCTTTATCAAAAGGGAAAGTTTTAAGCCTAGCCTTAAAAGTGTAGACAGGGTGTCTCTGCCTCACAGGACTAAAACTGGTAGTTGGGTTCCACAGGAAGAGGTCTGATAACTAAAAAGATCTGCCCTCCCACATTCTACTTTTAGGGAGATTCTAGGAACTACTAGTAAACCTGCAGATTGGAGGCGGTAATATATTTAAGACATAAGGAACAATCAGATCTCTGATATCAGATGGACTTGGCCATTTAAAAGGGCTTTATATGTGAGAAGGAGGATTTTTAAATTCTATTCTGGATTTAACAGGAAGCCAATGAAGAGAAGCCAGGATAGGAGAGATATGATCTCTTTGGTTTGTTTTACAAAAAATGAATAATTAAAACAACACTTCAAGAATCTGACAGTTAGCACCATCGATTTGGTAGATTGCCTTTATGCAAAAGATTGTTATAGGGGATTTGGAGATATTAAAGATGAAACTCGTTCATGCATCTCTGTAAAGCTTTGGGACTTTGTTTTAAATCTTTGCACAAGCGTTTCTCTCTTTCCCTCCAGCTGCAAACAAACTTTTGAGTTTCACATTATATTACTTGTAAAGGGAAACAGAAAGGATGCATTATTATTTAGAAGATCCCAGAATGTTTAGTTGATGTCACAGTGTCAAGAGTGAAATAAAAAAAAATTGACTGTTAAAACAAATGTTTCCATATTACTGCAATGAAGGATTATTTAATACATTTTACCCACTTTTATCAGCAGAAGAACCTATATAGACAATTTCTCAACACAATCCAGCAGCTTTTAGGTTATTCATCACTCTTTGATTTAAAGGATGAAAGTGTGATGTGGTTCTATGGTTACATCACACCAACTGGTTTAAAAACTGCACGCGTTTTATTTGGAGCAACTCTGGGGCTTCTGGAAGCCGCGTAGGCTTCATTGCATTGAATAACAAAGCACACTCCTCGGCTAATTTCTCACTCCCTCACACCCACAGCCATCTACAAAATGGTGGAGCACGGTGATCATGATGAAAGATGAGGCGAGGGCGGCCTGACACCGGAGCAGAGGGTAGACAAGATCTTCAGCAAAATGGATAAGAACAACGGCGACCAAGATCCGCGTGGAGAGTTCAGGAAGAAACGGCGAAGAAGCGACCGTCCATCGTGCTCCTGCTGCAGTGTGACATGCAGAAGTTGAAGCGGCCTCGGCCCCCCCCCCCCCCCCCTCCTGCTTGCACCTCTTTTCTCTCTACCCCCGTCTCACCCCCCCACTCTGGACAGCCTTTTACGTTTTAATGTCTCATTAAGGTTCTCTGCCATTTCCACAAAGGGAAGAAAAAAATAACCTGCATTAAAAAGAAAAAAGAAAATGCTTTGGACTATTTTTCAATGGACTCCTTCTTGTGGTCGTATGCATGAGAATGTCAAATGCAGAATAATTTTGAAAAATAGCTATAAGATATCACAGATGTTTTATTTTCCAGACCTGCCAATGTGATTGCGTTGCACAGTGACCCTGTACATTCTCATCCAACCTTTAGCTTGTATATCCGGTGGAGCACTACATTTGGGTTTGTTTCTGCGGTATTTAGACCCCCTACTCCCCTTCCCTCCAGTGTTCACTGCTACAACTACTGTATGCTTTACATAATAGTAACAAAACAATAATTCCTATGATAATTGTAACTGTCTCTAATATCAGACTTGACTCTTGGAGAATAGAAAAGGCTCCTGTCTGTTCAGATGTTCTCCTCAGTGGAACCAAGAAGAGTAGGAGTTCTTTGCATGCATACATTACGTGTCGGAAAAAAAATATAAATATATATATAATCTCTTACCTTTTTGCATCTTTAGGTGGCTATAAAAAGACGAAAATTGGAGATTTATTTTAGTATTGTTGCATGGGCTGTACGGTATGTGACGCCTTAGATCATTAGTTGTCCCCATATGGTGGGGAGCGTAACCCCACCCCCACCCATCTGAAAAACATTAGGTGTTTGACACTAGAGTCGTGCGGAAGGTGCTTTGCTGCGCCCTGTAGCCGTGGGTTGAAGAGCTTTCACGTCTACATGCAGCGCCAGCGTTGTAACCCAGTGTGACATGTGGGATGAGCAGAAATGTATTCATGCAGACATGATTTTTTTTCCCTTTTTTGATCACATAGTGCTGCTGCCGTTTCAAATGAAAGGTCCAGCATCCCCAACATCAACAGGCGCAGCACTCAATAGTGGCTTCTTTTTCAGGCTGCTTGGTTTTGATTTAAACTTAAAGAAATAATAATTACAAAAAGACTTTGACTAACTTACATATCAATATGTTTACAGAAACAAAGCACTGCGAATTGGTACATTCTTGGCTTTGGATGCGCTGCAGAGGCCAGGCCCTCAAGGCTTAGGGAGCTTGTGAGAATTGGCTCCATTTTTTCAATGCAGCTGAAACAACAACAAAGCCTCATCTATGTTTACTGGATACACTGCATTCCTTTGTGTGAAACCTTTTGTAAGGAGAAACTTTTTATTGAAGGTCTCATTTAGGCAACCAGTTACGCAGCGATCCAGAATGTTGGGGACCTCAAAGAGGCTGTTCGATGAAGTTTTCTTACACTGTGAGACAGTCGTTTGGTAACTGAAGATTTTTTTTCTCTTGATCCCCCTCCCGCCCCATCACCCACCTCCTCCCCCTCACGTGTAGGCACATGCAAGCATGGACTGAGAGTCTCTGCTTGTTGTCCACACTTGCACAAGTGGATGTTGCAGAAGCTATTCACTTGTTTTGTCTTGAACATAAATAAGCCAATCCTCACATTCAGCGGACTCTATTAGTTTTATTTTAGTCCAGACCTCAGGTCAAAAATGTATTTGTTAGGTAAATGTTTCTATGGGATATGAACACTCATTATTCAACTGACTGTATTCTTTTATACATGTGGCATGTGGTTGCACCTAAAACTCAGTTCTGTAATGTTTTAAAATGAATAAACCATCAACAGGCTTTTGGGAAACACACAGGCTGGCAGGTGGAGTTAATGGCTGTCTGACTGCTCTGAAATGAAACAAGAAAACGACTACATATAGCTAAAAACACAGACTGTCTCAGGACAATAATCAGAATGAGAAGCTCTACTATGCGCCTAAGGTATTCTCATTATGGTTAGGAGCTCAGAGCATCAGTCAAATAAAGCCTTGGTGTTCAGCGAAGTTAAGATGGGAAAAATTGTGAAGGAAATCCTAATTAAGATTTACAGCGCGTTAAATTTGCGACCATAAAATTTTGTTATTTTTTTTTTTTTTTTTTTTTCTTGCAGGATCGATCAGCACAAAGAAGTCGAAAAGGATCTGACAGTTGAATGCATTTTCAAGATCTATTCATAATAAGTTCTGAAAAGTGTGGGAAGAAATTAAATTATAAAAATGTTTTAATGATTTGTGTGGAGTGATATCTGCAGGCAGGGATGGATTCTCTGGCAACTGTCTGTGTTGCATCGAACCTGGAGAAACCTTCTCTTACTGAAGAAACTTGTTTTATTTAATAATCTCCTTTACAGGATCACCAGTCTTTTCCATAATTTTTTTCTTTGTGGGAAATCATCTCCAGAGGTTCAGATGAGTTCCTAAAACATTGCGACCTTCTTTATTAGCTTCTTGACCTTTTTAAGTCGGTAGCTATAGTTCTGCCCAACAGATGATGCATTACTCGCTCAACAGACATATCTTCCTTAAACACGAAGGACTGGTTTCATCGGAAGTACAGTCTGCTTACATTTTATGAAGAAAAGATTCACATTGCTTCCCCAGTTCAGGTTGATGTCCAGGTAGGAACGCAAAGATCTTTATACTCACCTCCACTTACTCCCACGATTCTAACAGGATTCAAGAAGTTGTTCCTGTTTCTTCTAAAATCTAGAAATTAATCTCCCCTGCTTTATTGACATTCAGGATCAGATGATTGATATTTAAACTATTTCACAAATGGATCAGCGGCTCCCAGTACTTAGCTTCCTGTCCATTTCTGAACAGCCTAGCTGTTCTGTCAGCAATTCTCCCAACTGAGCTGTGGTTCTGCAGCTCTCAAGGTATCACATCTTGCCCATCAGCTCTGGTGGATATACATATACTAAGATTTAGTTAACTTTTTAGGATGATGAACTGAACATCACTTTAACATCGCTCGCTGTATTTTTAGGTTTGCTGTTGTCAAAACTATCTCTGCGGCGTTCACAATAAGGTTCTACTCTACCTGCTCATGTAACTGATGGGAGCAGCTGAATTAAAAATCTGCTGCACCAGGGTGTCTACAAGTATAAACGAGTGAAATTTAATACTTTTTTAGACCTTTTAATACCACTTTTAAATGAAATTTAAAACCAAAACGTCTGATGGAAATACAAATAAAAATGGCCGGTTGAGTTTAAGAAAAATCGGTTAAATGTGTGTAATGCCAAAAGACAACAAAACATAAGCAGTTTGTTGTCTTTTAGCGTCCCCCGGCCCCCACGACAGAATACGATTCCTACCTCACTATGGTCATGAAATTTGGATCATGACCGAAAAAACCGAATCCGGATACAAGCGGCTGAAATGAGCTTTTCTCTGCAGAATTTGGCTGGGCTCTCCCTTAGAATGAGGTGAGGCTTTCACAAGCCGTTAGGAGGAGCTCAGAGTGAGCCCGGTTCTCACTCCCGCATAGAGGAAGGAGTCAGTTGAGGTGGCTCGGACATCTTCTTCCGGATGCCCCCTGGGCGCCCCTCCCTCGAGGGAGGTGTTCAGGCATGTCCCAGCGAGGAGGCCCGGGGCGACCCGGGAACCCGCTGGAGAGACAGAGGAAGGGAGAAACATGGGGAGAGATGAGGGGAAACTTCAGGAGGAGGTGTCTGCAGAGAGGAAGTCTGGGAGTCTCTGCTTAGTCTGCTGCCCCTCGACCGGTTCGGATAAGCGGGGAAGGCAGCAGTCTGAGAATGCGAGTACATAAGCACAAACGCACCGCATTTTTGGACTTCGGTGATGAGCTCTTTTTTTATATATGGCGCCAATCCAAATTTAGCTACGTATCTGGTTTTGTCTTTTCCACAAGTAAATGACTGAACAAGCCCCGAATCTGGAAACATTGCTTTGAACAGTTCTTCAATCCCGTCATTAGACCTGAATGAATGGTGGCTTGTCACGGTCCTCAGCACCCAAATCACCTCTGCTCGGAGTGTTGGCGTGGAGCCACAAATAGCTCGGAGCTCAGACGGCACGCTTGTTGCAGGCTGTGGATTTCCTATTGTAACATTCAGCGTTGTACTGTTAACATCGTTGCTCGTGGTGGAAACGGTGGAGCAGAAACTAGCAATTGCACAGGCTGCTGGCGTGCTTTTACCGTACATAGTCTTTATGTTTTTTACTCTGTACGTGAGATTCAACTGCTCTGATCCCCGTTGTCCCAAGTTTGAAATTCTTCCAACATACAATGCAGCTAGCTTTATAAGCGCTGCCAGGCACCAACCGTAACCAAGAATATTCATTCTTTTCTAACCATTTGTGATTGAACTTGCATTTCCCCATGTTTAAGTAGTCGAGTGGCTATCGGTGCCGTATTCGGCCTACCTGTAGATGCTTTAGCCTACGTCCATCAAGAGCTGCGCGATACGAGCTGCGCAGTAGGCTAAGCTCTGACCTAACCATAGACAACGCAGCGCATAGGCTACCGGAAAAAAATATTCCACCTTGCAGAACACATTGCCCGCATTTTCACGGTGACATGACAAACAAATAT
>JAGKQL010003086.1:0-26413 GCA_018398635.1 Cyprinodon brontotheroides | reverse complement strand
TCCAGAACCTCAGCATTAGCTTACCTTTTAATTTTGTATTAAAAAAATATATAAATAGTTTGTTATTTTTTAATAGGGATGCACTGATCACTTCTGATACTTGAAGATACTGTTTGCTTTAATGTCATCATCACTACTGTTGATTTTTTTAAAGAGGCTGTCATAAATTTCTCTGTAGAAGTAAGTATATGCACGAATGTACACATGTATCCCAAAAGGCAACTTGAGCCTAGAACAAGGTCAGGAAAGGAAGTCATAAAAACAGAACAAATTCCATCCTGAAAACACGTATGCAGCTGCAGGGGTTCGAAATGACTGTAACTTAATAAATCAATGTCAAAAGCCCATAAGAGGGTAAGCCTTTCTAATGTTCAAGAGATTTTTAACCCAACCTACTGTATTGTTGAGCAATACATTTTCTATAAGTTAAAAACTTGGATGGTTGGTTTCTTTTTAGAATGGGTGATAAAAAAAAATCTTTAAAAACTAAAAAATTTTATTATTGAGGAATGATAAGCTACTTAGAGCATCACTTTGATCATCGATCAATAGATTAAACAAATATTAATAGCTAAAGCTCTAAAACAAGGTTTTTCTCCCTTAAATCTAATCATTTGTTCTTATTAAAATGAATTTCATTGAACCTTAATGGTAGTAAAACAAGCTTTATTAATATCTAAATATAAAGTTTACTTTCCCCCCTTAGTCCTGGCAGTAGAAGATATAGTTTGTAAGGTTTAACTCAGACTGTTATACAGTTAATGGAAACATTGTTCTAATATTTTCTGTGATTTTCTGTGTTTGAAGACGTTTCGCTTCTCATCAAAGAAGCTTTTTCAATTCGAATCAATCTAAAATTCTAAATTTTGGCCTACTATATAAAGGTTCGAACTCAACGCTAACTGACATTTTCAATTGAAAAAGCTTTCTGGATGGGAAGCGGAATGTCTTTAAACTTGGAAACAAAGTCCAGCGGATTGTTTTTTAACTTTTTTGGAATGGTTGGTCAATTCAACTGAGGGAATGATGTTAACAATACAGAAAGAACTGCTAGTATATAAAAAGATCCCATATGAAATCAACATCAATTTTTTTTAAACATTTTATTAAGCATAATATAGCTTCTTTTAGGCAACTTTCGGCTTAACCCTTTATAGGGCACTCAGTGAAATCCTTTAAAAATCAACACATTTCAAGCCAGTAGTGTTATTGGGAATCCAGGACCAGGACGCTTATTTACTCTTTGTAACATTAAAAAATATGGATATTTTTGATGGCAAAACATGTGCAGAAATGTAATAACAGAAAAGCGCCTAATACGTCTCTGGAACATTTTAAGAAAAATAAACAAAGGAGCGTTTTATAAGATATTTATTTTGGTCCAACATAACCTTTAGAGTAGCATTACCGCTTGATACTTGCACTTACATTATTTAGTGTATAAACCCGCCATATAATTGTTACCTAGGGTTGAGCGGTTGGTCTCAAATAGGCTTTTTTAAACTTTTAATTAACTTTTTACATTTTTTTTCTTGGCTTTTATTGGTTTCCAAATGACCTTGCAGTAGGTAATCCAGGACCCACTGTCACATGTACCTTACTCGCATACCAAAATAAGATGCATAGCCATCTAGTATGCATAGCTGTTGACTCGTTCCTTCTAGATCATGTGCGACAAGACCTCACTGAGGGACGTGGTGTTACTGCCATTGTAAAGGGTATGCAAGTGATCTAAAATGGTAACTTGCCCTATAAAGGGTTAATTATTTCTAAATAAGGCTTAATAAAAGGCAAAATAAAGTTGATGTAGCTGTAGATCCTGATCACCTTTATGTTTATTTTTCTTATTATAAAACCATTTAGAAGTAAGCAAATATTGATTAAACTAGACCTCAGAACTAAATTAAAATAATACCACTTCCTTATATCAATAGGCTCTCTGAATGATTGCAGGGAAGTGCGTCACTATTGTGTAACCAATCATCTACATGTAAAATTCAGCTTAAAACGTATCTTATAACAAACAACAGAAGACTGTGTTGCAAGAAGCAGGTCAGCAGTTGTAACAGCTAGAGTTACGATTTTTCCACCTACTTCACAAACAGTATAAATCATTTTCAATAAACCTGTTAAATAAAATGTGATTCAAAATGATATATTTCTAACTTATGCTTCTTTTTAATTGTTCAATTATGTCATCAGAGAGGACTTACTTATTTTCTCTCACACAAATACATTTTGGTTTAATCTAAAACCTTTTAAATCTAAATCTGCATGGAGTAGAAATGATCTAAGGTTTAAAAGTAACACTTTACCTCACTAGTCACAAATTCAGTTAACTGTGAGATGGATTCAAATGGGCCAATGTTAGAAATTAAGCAACAGAAAACTGATATTTTATATATTTTAATCCAGAACGACAAAGATAATTTAAACATGATGCTTTAAAGTAACAGTTCAATTTGAACTTAAACTAGAACTGAATCAAATAATTTATTTATTACAAAATATGTTTCCAAATCACAGGGGCAATTAATGTTTGCTCCAATGAACGTCCTTCATTTATAGATTAGCTTTTTTAGCTGCACTTTATGTTCACCAAGTACTGAAGCTGAAAGAGGGCAGGCCTTTTCTCTTGAATAAAAATATTCAGATCAGTAATGAAAACAGTGCATTCCTTTTCTTTAATTAGACTTTAAATACAAGCGTACATTTCTATAAGGAATTGCTGATTTTGGTTATTGCAGAAACAAAATCAAAACAAAATTGCAATTGCTGGCTGATACCATACTTTCTTTATAAATTATTAGACATCTGTCCAAATTAAATAGGCCAGGCCTTTACTGACCTCCCATTTTTGCCCCTATACATAAAAGGATCAAAATTTAATGAGCTGATTTTACGGAGAATCTCATTTTGAATCTTAAAAGAAAACAGCATAACTAGTAGATAAACCTTTCAATTAAAGAAAGCAAACATCCCTGACTGGTGTGTTTAAAGATGTAAAACAGTGAATTCTGAGCTTTTGATGCATTTCCTGAACAATAGACATTCCTTTTTCTGTGTCATACCCACCAATCACTGACTAGAGCCAACCAATGGAGGCTCAGCCAGTTACAAGCTCTGGCTGATTAGCTGTTACATCGCTACATTTTTTTTTCTTTCCTTTCTAATAGTTTCATTTTAACCAGGGTTCATAATTCACACAGTTTTTCAGCACAAATATTTATGTTCTGCTCTGATTCTATGATATTTCTTGCAACTTTTACAGATTTTGTCCTGTGAAAAGCATTTAACTGGAGAACAAAAGGAGGCATTTCTATTTTACTTTTTACCATCAAAACACTAGGATCTGGTTCTAGACTTTCACAGCTATCACAAGTTCAAGAATAATCCGCTTTCACATCCTTTTAAATAAATGAATGGGTTCGGGGCAGTGCAAGCTACTCTGCTTCACATCATGTTATCGTTTACCTCAGTTACTGTCATTCTCTTCTAAAACCATTTATCTCTTTGATGAAATGGATTTATGAAGGCTTAAATAGTGCCCACACGGGACGCAATAGATGCCAATACTAAATAAGAGCCCACTTTTGAAACTAAATGCAGTATACATGTAGTTCTCATGGCTGGCCACCTCATCTGGACCTGCACAAAACTTACACTGTGCAGAAGTGGGCCAGTCAGAAGCTGAGAGATGAGATCCTGCAGAAAGCACACAGAGAGGGCAGGGTGCACAGCCCTGCTTACACACACACACACATACACACCTACATGGTGGGCCACTTCAAAGGCATTCCACAACATGCACAGCATTGTCGGAAAATGCCAATGAGCACTTCAGTGAAGAGTGCCTGTGAATCCAAACAGACAAACGGAGGTCGGCTCTGATACTCCTGGTCTTTAGATTTGCACCATTTCTCCTGAATAAAGAATGCCTGCTCTGGACATTTTTATTCACAGTATCAGCAGGGAAGATTCGTCGACCAGAATGCCTTAAATGTACTAACAAAAGCATATACAGTGGTGAGGGAGAGCTGAACTCATAGGCTTGAAAGGACTAAGAACAGAGAAGACACCAAGTTGCACAACATGTTTTTCAGAAGTTAGACAAACAGATAACTTAGCAGTTGCTTCAGAAAACTAGTCACTGATAAGTCCGACTTTGATAGCCGTTCACACTGACCAAGAAGCTGTTCTGGAAGTGCACTCAGAACTTTACAACCGCTGTCCAGCATATCAAATCGCCCCTGTGTGTGGATTCAGAATGAAATACTTTATGCACTTTTCTTGTCGTCTCCACCCCCTTTCTCTGGTGCATACATCTTGAGACCCAAATATGGGCACTTCCACGGTACTCGTCAACAGCCAATGAGACATAACCCACTCCCTGAGAGACGCAGAGCAGGAAGAAAAAAAACTGAAAAAAGGGGAAAAAAAAAAAAGGCTGTCTCACAAGACCCCCCTTCAAGGGCCTCTTCTGCCTGCACACATGACCCATGAAAAGTAAGTCATATCACTTCCTCTCAACCAGCCCACTAAGTCACTCTACTAATACAACCACCCCCTTCCATACCTATACTAAAGAGGCAATCAGTTTATAATGAGTGGCTTCTTCAAGGCTATTTGTCATGTAGGATCATTGCAAACTACCTGCTCGCCCGCTCTGGAACGAGCTCCTGTTCTGAGAAGCTGCAAATCTCCCAAGGAGACAGGATGTAGGGCAAAGGTTAAACCTTTGACAAACAAGGAAAATGTTTGATATTAATCTCAGAACAGCCGCTGGAGCTGAAGACGTTTTTGTTTGAAATTTACACATAAAACCGAGAAAGCAAAACATTTGCATGTGATCGAATTCTTTCTGACGTGTAATCGTCTCATCTCAGTCATTTCTAATCTTTTTGTCATCCTTCCGAGAAGAAGTTGACAAAGGAAAACAAAAAAGTTCCTGAAGAAGAGGAGACTCACTCTGATGTGACAAATGCGTGGTCCTTGATGGTGTGAAATGGGGGTATTATCTACTGCTCAATCAATCTCTTTGACAACAGTTAAAAGAGCTGCTTCATTTATGCTCTGTTAGCTAATTTCAGTAAAACATCAGCTCATTAATATATAAAAAAAAAAAAAACATAATAGGCTACAAACATCCCCCAGAGAGGAAGATGCCCTTCATTCACACCGACAGAGTAAAATTCCCCACCTATAAAGAGATTCTTAGTGTCAGTGGATAACTTGTTTACAACCAAGCTGCAGCAAAGCTGCATGTGTACATTTATGGAAAGGTCAGTTGTCATAAAAAACGGCAGTGCATGTATAACAGAACCACTCATAATCAAAACATAGCATCTTAGCAATCGAAAAACAGTGAATTCCTTTATCTACTGCTTAAATTTCAGAAAGGTAAAGCTAATGTTGGATTACTATGATCTAAAACAATGCAATATTATGGTATTAACAGCATCTGTTGACCTGAAATCCTCTCTCTTCACTTTTATCATCACTCTCATAAGCTAAAGCATCTTGGTTAGTTCAAGTAAAAAAAAAAAAGGTGTGACTAAAGAGGAAAGAAGCCCAACAGAATAAAAAAGAAATTAAACTTTGTTCCAGATTTTAACAATGTTGCATCATCTCCGTTGTACGAGCAACTTTCTGATCTATTCTGTGGACAATTTAACTTCTATTAAGTGTGTTAGATAGTCTAACCATACTGTATGGTAGGACTATCTAAATATCTTGTCATATTTAGGACTTTTTGGGGCTCTGAAATGCACAAAAACAACCTGTTTCCACACCAAAATAATATATATGAAGCATGAAAACTTAAATGAAATCCATTTATAAAGAATCAAATGAAGAAATGTTTATATTTTGATGTCTTTTTAGCAGATCTTACAAATGTATTTGTAAATGTAAGCTATAGTTGGTCTAGTCCTGCATACAGATCGAATGATGTCTGAAAGGGGTCTGAGTTTACCCTTATTGCTAAATGTTATTCGCTTTAACATAATCTCCGTTTACCTGTTCAGTTTATTTCGACTGGAAGAATTATGAACATTTTGGAGTATTCTAACCAGATTAGGGTGAAAACAAGGAGGCCTTCCCACTCCAATTAAAGTGGATACAAACCCTACTTATTAAGGAGGATTGTCACTCTGAAAAAAAACATTTTAACCCTACTTTGACGTTTTTTTTGTAAAAATGATATTAAATATAGTCAATTAAGCATGATGTATGTAATTTCTCATCAGTAACAAACCAATTTGCTAAACTGTTATGATTTTAAATCAAAATATGCCAAAGGGATGAGCTTCTTTCAAATTACAACAGCTCTTAAGATTTTAACTTTTGACTAGTAACTGTTTGATTTTGGGATCAGTCAGTCTTTACATTTAAGCTGAGCTGTTAGGAATGAATTATGTGGCAAAATGTTCTGCCATAATCGGGTCGCCATGAGAGGCCTCTGGTCACAGGGCTGCTAATCAATCCTGCTGTTCCCAGTTTGTGCCGCAGACCACCACGGTCCAGCAGCAGCGGCTAATAATCCCACCCTGGGATCGAAGATACGAGCCCAGGGAGGGGTGGCAGGGTAGTAAAAGAGATACTGGCTGACCTGCAATGGATTGGGAAAGCGTGTGTGTGTGCATGGGGGGATGCTCTTTAAGAGGGGCAGGGGGAGCCGTGGCACACTTCAGTGCTGCCACAGCTATTTATAGGCCCAGTTGATTGCAGAAAGAATAAAAACAAACAAACATTAAAATGATAAAATAAAAAAATACTTACTTTCACCGTTTATGAGCCCACACTTGCATATAATACAGGTACAGAGGATAAAAAACAGCGTTTGTGCTCGCAGCTTTGGCGTCAACCACCTCATCTTGACTGAAGTAGTTCTCCCTCTGAAGATTCCAGGAACTCCAGTCCTCAGGGGGGAAAATGTGTGTCCGGGATATCAGCTAGAAGTGAGTTTTCTTATACAGCCAAGTTTTTTTTTTCTTTTCTTTTTCTAGACCCGGTTTAAAAAAAATAAAAATAAAATAAATTGTGCAACGAAGCCACTAAATAACGTGATCTTGGGTTCTGGCAGCACATGTGCGAGTGAAAATCATTTTCCATAAGTGAAGGCGACAGTCCCCGTTCATCTGATTGCTGTTGATAATCCAATAAATGTGAAAGAAATGTGGAATTATAATCCCTTTAGTTCGGAGGTCCCTTCAGTAAGGCCCACTGTCATGCATTTATCGGGGGGGGGGATTGTTTTCCTGTTAAAGTTTAAAAAGTCGAGTACTCCTCAGGATCGGTGCTTCTGCGTTTTAAGACCGATGGAGGTACATCCCAGGAAACTCTTAGCAGGAAAAAAAAAAAACGTGCAGTTTTCCTCCTTGTCTCCTAAACACTGCGACCTTCCTCTGAACTCCTTCACCCTCGCGCCGCAAACGGATCAACACCCATAAAAAAAAAAAATAAATAAAAAAAAAGAGCCAACGGGAGAAAACCGAGCGGGCGAGGCTCTGGCTTCTTTATCAGACAACCAAGCTCCTCAGCAAACCGTTTATTTCTTCTTCTTCTTCTTTATTTCTTCTTCTTCTTCTTTGGTTAACGTTGGCTGATGGGAGTTCAGGAGAGCTAGCGTTAGCTGGCTAATCCAAAACAAACGAGGTTGGTTTCAGCGTCGGCGATACAGTTGAAGATCCTTTCTTTAAAGACAAAAAAAATAAAACAAGCGAACAAACACATTAAGTTAGAGTTTCGTCTCAGAGAGTCCACGCGAGGAGGGAGCGAAAACGAGTAAAAAGAGTGAAAAAAGATGGGGACAAGTGGTTAAAAAAAAAAAAAAAACTTGCATTCCCGTCGCATCTAGAGCTCGCTCTCTCCCTCAGGTTCCCGTCTCTCTTTCTGCGAGCCTCTCTCCACCAGTAAACAAGTCCTGCCAGTCACCTCAGCTGGGCCACGCACGGTCTGCGGGAAAACACGGAGCGCCTAGTCCGACTCCATAATCCTCGCGCTGGTGCTGGATCCGGAGAACACCGGAGCGACTGTCTGTCCGCCACCACCGAGGAGCTCTGGCTGCCATTAGAACAACACCGGGCATAAATGTTCCTTTAAATAAAATCTTAATGCATATTTAAAATCCCTCTAACTATTAAAAGCAATTAGAAAAAAATAAACTTTTAATAGATCTATTAATGCTCATCTAGACAGTTTATAAAGAATAAACTGTCATATAAAATAATTTAATTAAGTATCTAAAGCACCCACTACTACTAATTATAATGATAATAACAATGTATTATTATTATTATTATTACTAATATTATGAACTCTCCAAGACAGACAGGTCCATTTTATCCCATGCAGAGTTCCCAAAATCTGTATTTAAGTAAAAGTAGCACTATTTCATCATAAATTTACTGAAGTAAATAAAAAGTAGCCTTTAAAGAAAATTACCTAAGTAACAGAAAGGTAAAGAAGTGTTTCAAGCAAAAAGGCTACCTGAAAGTAATTGAGTAAGTGCTACCCATGATCATAAAGTCGCATTTTTTATTTGCAAAAAATGAATTTAAAATTTAACAAAAATATTACGACATGCAAAATTATGGTGTTTCAAAAAGAATAAGAAAAAACAAGCATATAACATATAGAAATGACACAATAAAAATATGGTTAGAATGCATATTATTCAAAATATGTTTTGTTTTTTTAGTTATAAAACTTTTAATTTCAATAGTTACAGTATGAAAAGAATAGGTTCAATCCTGGTATACTTCTGTTTTCACCCAAAATGGGAGACTCAGAAGATGAAAAATAACATTAAACAAAATAAACTTTGAGTATAAAAAAGAAGAATGTCTCTCTCAGTCTTGCATATCTGTTTAAAAACTAGCTTGTTTTTAATTGAGTAAAGTTACTCACAATGGATGGAGCACCCAGAAATTTTTACTCAATAGGAGTAGTGATATTTATCATACTTTTATCAAGGAAAAATAAAAAAAATTCAAACTCTAAAAAGTGTACTTAAGTAAATGTAACTACCACCTCTGATCCCATAAATACATATAGACTGGCCATGGTGTGATTCAGATCAGCCTAATTTATTCTGATAAAAGTTAGTCAAGCATGTCAGAAGTTTTGTTCAGCCCATAATCATTTAGTTTGTTTACTTCCTGCTTATCATTGCTCTAAAAAATGCTTTTAATTTTAAATATAGATTTTCATCTTTGACCCAATTGTAAAAGTTATTTAGTCTCTGTCGCTATATACACAAAATATTTTTCTTTTAATTAAAAGAGTTTATTTTAGTAATAGACAGATATCTATTATTACATCAGTTTTATAACAGATATCTATAAATAAAACACTGCTGAAGGGGTGTCAGTTTATAAAAATCAGTTATCAGTTTTTTATTTACATTCTAATAAACAAGAACATGTCAACTGTTCATTTTTGAAATACTCTGTGGAAATATTCAACCCACTTTCCTAATTTCGACTATTTTTTTTTGTTGTTTTCCGCCTGTATTTTTGATGATGAGCACAGACCCTCCTTTTGCCGGGCCATACCAATCTTTTGCTCCCTTGAACATTTTCTATCATTTTCTGGACCGAGTCGCCTAGAACAATGATGTTATTTCCTGCCAGAGAGAAACATGCTGTAAAAATGAAAAAGTTACTTTTACCACAAAGCTGGCATGGGTGTGAATATTTTTCAAAGCCATATTTTTTGGTTTAGATTTTCCTGCTTTCGAAACAGCTTATGCAGCAATCTGCATCAACTAGAGGAAGATTTAGACTGCTGATAATAAGGGTAGTAAACAATAACAAAAAGTATTACAGGAGGAAGTTTTGCTTGCCTAATGTTTATTTACCTCATATTGTCTCAATGTTAAAGTTTGAGTCAAGTTTTTTTCTATTTAATTCAAGTTTTCATGAAATAAATATTTATAGTGTGGTTGGTGTTGTGTATTTTTGTTCATTTGAGGCAAGATTTAAATCATAAAGATTTAAACACCCATTATTTCATCCTAAAAAGTGGTAAATCTTCCTCAAAAACAAGATTGCCACTTCAAACCAATAAGAATAAGCTTCAAAACAGTTAAAAAGATAAAAAAAAAAATGTTACTCTATACTTTAAATCCACTTGACTGAAAATATTGGATAAAAAATATATCCAGAAAGAAGAGTTTTATGTTTTTGAAAGCCACTAATAGGGGTTAAAACATATAGCGTTTTATATTAAAACAAGTGATCTTAATCTTTCTTCGTTCTGTTGTTAAGGTATGCATGATCAGGTGTCATGAAAGGGAAAACAGGGAGAGATATTTTGCATATTGCCTTGAAGTGAGTTACATTTTAAATGATCAGAGTATAAAAATGGAGTCTAACTTACTCTTCTACCTACAGTGGTATGTAAATGGGTTTCTTTGACCAAAGGATGTTGTTTCTGATCTGCAGTTGAGACCAGATTCACAATATCTGCAGAAATTTTAAAAGCTTTTATTGCCATTACATATCATATGTGCACATGCTTCTCACTGTATAGCAAAACAACAACTGTTTTAGGGAAATAGGAGAAAACTTTTTTTTTGCAAAATGTCACAACAAGAGAGACAGAAGCATGTTTAATTTTTACTTGAACTGAAAACATGCCTTTTATAGAAGTGCAAACCTCCTGAGCAAATCCAGGAAACCTCTCTATTTATTTATTTTTTTGTTCCTATAAAGACGCATTTTCATGGTGGTCAAAACCCTTCAATGTCAGTTTAGTTAGACCGCAGGACTTGCCTCCAAACTTTTTAAAACTGTAATCTGTCTTTTGATGCCTACATTTGTTAAAATGTCTCCTTCCTTATTTAGAGCCCTTTTAGCTTGTGTTAGCAAAAAAAAAAAAAAAAAACTTATATCAACATGTGTGTGTGGAACCACACACTTTCAGAATCAGAGGTTGTCATTGTTCCTCGGGCAGAGCAACAACATTTTAGCAGCTCAAAACAGTGTAAAACAAAACAAAAGCTGGCCAATAGTGCCATAAGAAGAAAAATAAATATTCTAAAAATGTAGAAAGGACTGTGCAGTTACAGAATAAACATATATACAAGGTTAAGAATATTTATACATATTTGCATCTTTGAGATGCAAATACGATTTTCCTTAACAGGATGAAGGCTGATGTTCCTGCAGCATTTATTACATATTATCTTCTGTCTGAGTGAATGAAAAACTTTAGGCATTATGATATTCCGATGATGACAGATTATGTGGGAAGTTCTTCCTTAATATGTTTTTGGCTCTTATCTTGATTTTTCCTTCATGCCACACACAGAAAGAAAGGAATCAGTGAGTTTTGGGCTTCCATTTTACTCAGAACTTCTAGATAAGTCTATTAGAATCTTTTAAAATCAATGAAATTCAGATCAAATTATAATAATCTTAAAAAATCTCTGATTATTCTGTTATCGAAATGTGGGTTATTCTAAGTTGCCTGGAAACAGAAAAAAGAAATCAGGTATAATCTGAGACATTGCAGAGAGGAGACTGTGCTTTTTTTTTCATATGTTATTAGGCATAGCTGTATGTCATTTATAAATAAATATCTGGTTCCATCTCTATATCTAAAGGCACGTAAGTTGGTGGATGGAGAACTAAACCGTTTTACTTAAAACATTAACTGTTTTAAGTTTTGTGAAGCAGTCTCCATCCTTTTCAGTGTCAGTTGTTTCCTCATACATTCAGGTTTCTAAAAATTTTTTAACTGTCGCTTCAGTTTCTGTTTTAGCTTTTTTTAAAGGGGGTATGTAATAATAATAAAAAAAATACTAACAGATCTGTTAGTATCAAAAGATTCAGTAAAAGACAAAGGATATGACCCTAAATGGAGAAGCAGCAAGGCTTAGTTCCTATGTACCCACTTATCTGGAACAAATTTCCAGAAAACTGTAAAAGTGCGGAAAGCCTGAGTTCCTTTAAATCAAGACTAAAAACACATTTGTTTAGGATTGCCTTCGACTATTCTAGTTAAACAGTTCAACAAAAACATGTTTTCTTTAATCCAACAGTTTTTAATATTTTTGTTTCTGCATTTTTTATTTTATTTTATGTATTTTTCCTACTTGCTTTGATTCTGTTTTATCTTCCTGTATTTTAATCATGTAAAGCACTTTGCATTGTCTTTGTACTGAATTGTGCTATACAAATAAATTTGCCTTGCCTTGTCTTGCCTAAATGGGTTTATTAATTTTTTAATCAGCATACCTGAGGTTCCAGGACTTTCTTCATAATACAGTTCATCTGGTTTTCTATACTTAGAGGACAGTTATGTTAACAATGAGATTCTTTAGGGGGATTTAAAAACTATGCCCTTGAAAAGTGAGAAGACTGGATATCTGAAAGCCATGACAGAAAATCTAGAGCAGAAGGATCATATAGTCTTTTTCCTGATAGTTAGGTAGGTTTTAGAATATCAGATGATTAGTGAGCCAATCTGTTTCAGAGTCATAAGTACTGAAGTGTGTAAACACTGCATACTTCCTCAGCCCTGCAACCAACATATGTAAAATACCTCGTCTTCAGTCAGGAAGGCACATTGTAAATTTCTTTTCAGCGCTTTGCATAACAAATATTCCCTGCAAAATGAAACATGTCCTATTGATGATTAAACTTTAAGCAAACCTGGGAATTTCCTTTCCTCCCACTGCAGTTGCAGGACACCTGAGCTGTTGTCTCAGAATTGAAAAATAAATAGATTATCTACCACCCAAGGGTGCAGTTTGCTCGCCTGGAGTGGGATGGCAGGTTGCTCTGCAGGGCAACAGGAGCTTGCAAAGCAGGCTTGTTGTTAATCTGAGGAATGTTGCTGCCCAGAGAACAGAGTAAATGAGTTCTTAGTGAGATTAAATGTCAGGCTCCGCTGAAGGACTAAGGGTTGTGGAATCTGCAAAAAACAGATCTCTTTGTTGCAGTCATGCTGTCTGACGCCTATATGGGGGCGTGCAATACCTCTCCCTCCTTACACTTTTCCCACTTGAGGTGCTGAATATCACTATGATCTTTTTTGTTCTGTGGGAGTAGAGGAGACAAAAAGAGCTTTTATCCCACTTTACCTAGTACCAGAGCGATGCTGCATGTATAAATAGATGCACCACTACAGTTCCACCCTGGTCATTGCACTGGCAAAGCTGGTTCAGTAGGTGGCACTAAAAATAAAATCCAATTCACTCATTCCAAAATGTCAAACAGGGACAAAGGATACAATGTTGAGGGTAAATAGGATTAAATACCACCAAAGAGGCAGCCGAGGGAGCTTGCGCCCTGTCAAATGAACATAATGATTTTATCAGCATTGTGTGGCTGTAGGGTTCTTGCTTGGAAATGGGGAGAATCTAAAAATCTTTGGTGTTTGAAATTTTGCAGTTTCTCCCAAAGAGATCACCTCAACAACAAAGAAAAATATTCCTTACATATATATTATTTCCAATCAGTAAAATAAAGGTGGGGCAATAGTGGTTAAAGTCAGAGCCATTACATGAAAACACAAAAGTCATTTAACAAGCATCTTGAACAATACTGTATTCCAGCCGCTTAAACCCTTCCTTATGTAAGGGCACAGAATCAATTTCTCCAAACAAGTCGTATTATTCAGTAGTCCATTGGTTTTAGAGGGTTGAAATGACTAAAACATCTAAGAGGATGAATCTTTATTTTCTTTTCATGTCATTGGGTGGTTTTCTAATAATTAATGGGTGCATTGTTTTCAGTGGTAGCAGGATTCCTTTATTTCTCAGGCTTGAATAGAATTTAAAAAGCCCAATTGATCAATTTGTCTCATTCATGATAAAGATTAAATGCGTTAATCCAAACAGCAAGGTTTGGAAAACATAGTTCAACAAAGTAAAATAAATTGTAATAAATTATTCCATTTATTCCAAACTTTTTGCACCTCTACAGTCACACACATTTCCCTCCCTTAGCTGCTGCAGGTAAAACAGAAAGATTAAGACATTTCAAGGGAAGGAGCATCTTTCCTTTGTCCAAGTGGAAACCTGGGTAATTAGGCTGCCAGGGGAACACAGGGAGGCTGCATTCAGTCGGTCTTTTGTGTGTGATTGGTTTAAGGCCCACCTCAAGGAGAGGGTCACGGGTTTAGAGAGACAAAACATGTTGGGATTATCCCTCTCCTGCCCACTCCTGTGTTGTTGATTCACTCCTTTGTGTTCTCTGTTCCTGCACTTCAAAACCCCTCCTGTTTACAGTTTGGACAAAAAACAAAAATTCTCATGTCTGACTCCTACAAACGAATCACAACCAGTATCAAGGTCAACCCATTTTAATGTCCTTTATTAATCTACATGTATGAAAAATGTTTGAGAAGAACAGTGTCAACACATCATCTATAAAACATCATACATTTATTTTTATTGCAAACCCCAAACTTCCACAGGTTGTTTTTTTTTTTTTTCCATGTTCAGAAATTAGATAATTAGATACAACTATTTTCTTTTTATTTTATTGATTATGTTTGATTATGAAAATACCGCACAATTGGAAAGTGGAAGGATGTTTTGATCAGAATCGATTATAATCATGTGTTGGTTTTTAGTTTTTTCACCAACATGCAGAATCAAAACGGAGAACCGGTGAATTTTAACATTTTATTTATGAAAAAGTAAAACAAAAAATCTGGAAGCTGATCTGCAGGAAGTCAGCTCTAACCTTCTGGTTAGTCTGATGGGAGAAGGCAGACTGATCAGGAACAAGTTTGTTGATGAGGACTATAAACTGATTGAAAAATGGCTTATTTGGAGAAATGAAAGGAAGTAGCATGGATCTGTAGGAGTTTGATTCAGGGGCTTGCAGAGTGCAATCCTGTGAGGTCCAGGAGATTGAGAGTTAGATCTGAGAGCCGCTGGTACTACAAGAGACATGTTGGAGATCAGGCAGGCAGGTGATGTAGACTGAGAACTGCTGCACACAGATAAGACCTTTCCATTAAGATCTGAGATGACTGAGGTTCACTGTTTGTCTGGAACAATAACAGAGTCCCTATTTAAAAGAGAGATTAAGAGGAAGACTTCTTACAAGAAAGATAAGATATTCCTGGTTAAGGTTTTTGGCTGGAATAACATCAGGGTAATCATCCAGCGAATGGAAATGATCCTTCATCCTCATATACATAAAAGTAGACATCTTGATGGAGAACAATCCTGGGGAGGGCGCGGGGCATAGAGCTTGGAATCCTCAGGGTTCTGAGTTCGAGCCCCACTCCCAGACTGGCTCTCTGAGCATGACCCTTAACCCCACATTGCTCGGGCATCACACGACATGATAGCCCACTGCTCCCAAGAGGGGGTTAAATGCAGAGATAAATTTCTCCAATGTGAGATCAATAAAATGTGTGATTATTATTATTAAATGTTCCCAGTGGGCAGCAACATTGGTCAGCCCAGCACCAACAAAAGATCCCCTCTGTGACAGGAAGCCCACTCACACCAGTAAGAGACAGCAAAATCCTAGAGACCCTAAAAATAATTAGAGTATAAAATGCTATAAAGCCTAAAAAAACTTTGTCGCATGTCAAGGTTGTGTGGAGGTTCTGAGGACCCAAATGCAGAGACGGATGCTGAGGTGGATTGTTGTAGATTTAATGCAGGTCAAAGGCAACAAAACAAAGTCCAAAAACCAAACACAGAAACATCAGGGAAAACACACACACCGGGGAGCAAAGAAATGACAAGGAAGCAGCACTGAAGAACTGCACAGGGAGAGAGTATATATGAGAGACAGAAAAAAGACTGGAGTAATCAGCTGATAGGAGCAGGTGGATTAGAAGTGACTAGGAAGGGAAACTAGGGGAAAGGAGACAGGCACAAGGGGACAACAGAGAGTAACTCAAGATTGCTTAATTGAAACACAAAAATGAGAGGGAGTGTTGGCCTAGTGGTTGAGCAGTTTGTTTTGTGCTCTAAGTAGGTTGTAATACCTAGTTTTGATCCCCACAGCCTCCATTCTGGGTTCCTGAGCAAAACCCTTAGCTCCCACACAGTGGCAGTCCACTGCTCCCCAAGGGGATGGGTTAAATGCAGAGAGTGAATTTCCATTGAGGGACAATTGCTTGCCTTGCTCCCCACTGAATGCACACACTATGGCATATCTAACCCTCACCCTATCCCTCCACCAAACTCTTACAATCGACTTGTCATTATGATGAAAAGCTTCCAGTCAATATATAAATCTTTCTGCAAAGTTTCAGTGCAGAAATAGGAAGGATGTTCAGATTTAGACAGATACCGTTCTTTTCAACATATAACCTTTTTACTATAGTCTAAAATATTCAGTTGTAGTCTGAGCCTCATACCCATCCTAAATTACAATTTAATTAATTCTCAGTTTATTTATATAGCACCAATTCACAACATATGTCATTCTTAAGGCACTTTACAGAGACAATTGCATGACAGGCACTGATTACATGTGTTAGTGTAATTTGAAGTCAATAGGTCCATTTAGTTGACTCATATGTGGAAAAACTATATTTTAATGTAGATGGAAGGATGCTCAGATAGATGGACCAGCGATGGATGAATGGATGGTCCTCTGTTCTGCCTGAAGTTTAAACTTTGAAAAGCACTGTAAAAATCAAATACATTCTTTTGTGGTTCATTATTTTCTTCAATACTTATATAAGGCTCGTTTTGTATTGTGCATACAGACACGTTTGTAACATTTTTAATAAGAGGTAAAAAATACTTTTTTAAGTTTCTGCTTTATCATTGCAATTATTAGTCTTGTTTAATAGTAGCAGAATCTTAAATAATTCAATTTTGAGTTATTCTGTGCATTAAATCTATAATTGACACATACACCTTTTGACAAGGTCATATATAATTTGTAGCATGTGGTCCTAATTAAGAAAAATACTCCTCATCATATTGTGTTTAAGCCCTGAAGCATCTTCTTCATATATTCATGTCTCTTCAATGCTTCATTCCACCACTGGTCTTGATGATGACATTTTTTCTGAAGAACAGTTTAAGTATCAAATTAGAAGAGGTTCTTTGTGATCAAACATAACTGAAAAAGCTTTGAGTCTGATCATTTCTAGCTGATATGACAATTACATTTTTTTAATGTCATTCTGAGAAAGCAGATTCTCCTAAATGTCTGAAAATTACATGTTGAGGACATTGTAGTAAAGGCTTTACATCCTGTTTGGGAGAGCCTCTTGTCTTGTATAACATCCTGAGTATTAAAAGTGCATATTTAACCTTGCTATGTCCTTCTTCATCTTGTGTGTTAAAAGGGATGTTGGTTTAGCCCACCTGTGACAACCTAATCTAAAACTACCAGGATCCCCTTCGAGTCCTCTCCTCCCTGTTCTGTCTTAAGTATAACACAATCCTCTGTACCTCTGTCCTTCTTCACTTCCCCAGTTCACGCGGTGAAACAAAATATTCCCTTTTCTCACACCCGGACGTGCTGAACCCGCCCCCTGGAGTCAGAGCCCAGGGCTAAGGGACCTGATTTATCCCAGATAAGAAGCTGGGAAGGGAGACCTCTCCATCCGAAAAACGCTTCCTGAGAGGATGTGTCACTGACAGCTTCATCCACATATTGTGGTGAGCAGCAGCAGAAAGCAATACATCCAGCAGCAGAAGCTCCTTAGATACAAGGTCAGGTCGAGTCATGAGCCTCGGTCGCAATTGATTAAGGGAAAAAAGACTTTTAGGAAGATGGAGTAGACTTCACTATATCAGGAGATGATTCCCCCGTTTCCTCTCAACTCATGACTGATCAGACGCTGCTCTGTTGTTTCCCTTTCCCATGTGAATGGAAGGCACATGTGCAGTTATGCATGCAAAGTATTATGGTGGAAATTTAGGTTTAGTTGAAGACCTTTTGTAGATGGTAAAAATATATTTAAGTAGCTGCCATGCTTTCTCAGTCTCTGAAGGGTTTTTTTTTTGAGCTACAACGAAAGTAGAGATTTCTTACAACAGAAGACAGCGCACAGCAGACAGCAAAGCTTAAATGGTGATGGAAAGAGATACTCTGTTTCTATAATCCCATTCCCTACTACTTTCATTCTGGAGAGCTCTTTTATAGATTTTTGAATCTCATTTAAAAAAAGACTGTTGCAGACATCTGTGGGAGACTCCTCCCCTCTCCTAGCCAAGTAGGCTTTACTATTTTATACAGTCTTAAACACAAGAGCAAACATAAGCTATATAATGTTATCACACCATGTTTTGGCTTCCATATCATGGTATTTGGAGGTTCATCGTGGAACCATTTCAAGTGAGATTTAGTATGCAGGTAGTCATTTTTGGTCTCGGCGTAACAAGGTGGGGTGCCACCCAGAGGGGTACCGTGATGTCAAATCCTGTTTCATATGTCTAACAGCAGGTGTTCTGCATGATGTGCAGAAAATGATGTGGAAGAGAAAAAGAACCAGTTCAAAAAAGATTTAATGCAGCATGTAACAACGAAGGATATTTAGGCCCAGTCCACACGAAGCCAAACCTGACTAAACGCAAATTTTCACCAAACCAGCTCTCATCCATAATGGCCGGGCGCTTCGGGTCTGTAAATCCATCTTTTTTATTCAGCCTTCAGAGTGGGAAGATTTTGAAACGCCGCTTTTGCGCTTTCCATCTTTAAGCTCTTAACCTATTTTTTTACACGGATGCCATAGCACTCTCTAAACACGCATGCGCATTACAGTATTTACAAACACGAAATGGACCTTGCAGGGCCATTTTCCAGTTTTCCGGTTTACCATGTATAAATATTACCGCGCATGCCCAACATTTCGCTGCCTGTTTTCGCCATTTTGCTTCTTTGGCAACCACAGCTTCAATTTACAGGTTTTGGGTGATATATATTTTGTAGCTGTGGTGCATGCATTCGCGTGGTCGATCACATTTATTTTACGCCTCCTGCCTCTTAATGCATAAACGCTCTTGGAAAATATTACGCCAGGTTTGTTTTGACTTCGTGTGGACGAGGCCTTAGAGTAGTTGGCAACCAGAAAACTCAGAGAAACAACAAAGAACTGGGCAGAGTGTAGCTTGAGGATCTGACAGAAAACAAGAACCAAGAGCAGGAAGGATGATTACTGAACAAGAGACTGATATATTGTGTCAAAGCAGCTGAGAGTGAAAAAAAGCTATAAGTGGCCTAGGCTGGCTTCACACTGGCTTAAAACAAACTGAGCATATACCTAAGGACATTTAAGCCAATGTGGAAGTGTGTCAGTGGTAATCATGATAGGTGCTGCAGGATGCTTCCTGTGCATAGTTCATTTAGCATAGCGACCTCCAAATATACCTATCTGGCACATAGGAGTTCCCACAATCCTTTTGGGCACAGACAAACATTAATTTAGGTGTACCCTGTGTGACACATGCAAATGAACACGTCTCCATATAGTTGGGTTAAGAATGGAGCACTTGTTACACCTGTGTAACCTTTGTTTTTTGGTAGTGATTTTTCAGAAGGCTTTCGTCCAGGTTTTGACTCACATCATCCATGCCCACATCTATTTGCAATGGAATGGAGGATGTGGAAGTTTGTGTAAGTGAAGGGCTAAATGATTTTGCAGAAAGTCAAAACTCAGGAATCCAGAGGCAGAATCAGGCAGTCAAAACACAGCAGGGTTCGTAAAAGAACTTTAATTTTTGCCCAAATAATCTGGCACTGATGGCTGGAAACAGGCAGTATAAATAGGAGCTGGAACAGGTGGATCAGATGAGGGCAGATGAAAACTGGGCGGAGCTAAGCAGGTGGAAGGAATAAACTAATAATCTAGATCATGACAATTTGGTGCTTTATAGATAAACAGTTTTATGAAGACTTTGGGAGGACTGGGGCGGAGCTAATAGGTGGCCAGTGCTTACCATGGCTCCCCATGGCCAATAAATTACCACCCCTACAAGGTGATTTGTCATTCCCATTTGGACGTAGTTTATCACCTCTGGAACAAGCATTTGTCCTCTAATTTGACATTTTTACAATATTAGCCATAAACTGACAAAAGATATAACAAAAATAACATAATTATACTAACATTTAAAATTAAAAATACCAAATCCATGCATTTTTCCAGACTAGTTTTTGAGTATTTTGTGGAGAAGAAATTCTACTGTATGTATCTCCAAGTCACATCAGTCTTCTATGTAAATAAAGAACAACCCATTCAATGTGGATATTATGCAGAACCATAACTGCTTAATCAAGACAGCACAGCCTAATGATTACATGTGTGTAAATCAAGAGCTTTATGAAAATCTAATCGGTCTTTAGTGACTTATCGGATGTTATGCTCATCGATTTTCCTACAGTAGGATTAGTATAAATTGACCCTGAACTTGTTTTTTTGATTTATCGGTTTTCATCCCCCCCTCAGTTCACATTGGTCCCTGCTTTACGTAAATGCTCTGGCTCCACCACTGTAAGAAGCTCATTAGTCTCTATCCCCTTTGAAAGAACAGGGTCAGGAACTGGAAGAGGAAGAATCCCTTTTTGGAAGCACAGGAAGGGGAATTGGAAGAGAAAAGATGGCCTTGACTCCATTTGGACGCACAGGAACTTTAATAGTTCGGTCAATGGAGCATATCACAGGAACAGAAACCTAGAGACATAGAGCAATTTTTAAATGAATGGGTTATGCATACAGACTATGTCCCATGATGTTCTTCCTCTGGCATGAGAGCTGCTGTGACCTGAGAGACAGATCTCCATAAAAGCAACACCTTGGTCCAGAAAAAGATTAAAAACACAGAAATCTGAACATAAAATGAATCCATTTTGATTTAATGCGATAGTTAAATAGACAAATACAGCGCTTAGAAATGTGTCTCTATGATGGGTTTTAAATGACATATGCTGTATTTGGTCTTTCAAACCTAGCTGGTCAAGTCTGGCTTAGTCTGACTCAGTTACTATGACAACTGAGCCAGTGAATCAAGTCGGATCAGAACCAGGTTTAGGCTGATTCAAATTAGAGCAAACCGGTAAAGACACTTACAGGAGTTGTTAACGGTTTGCTCTAAGTGAAATTTCCCTATTAGGTAGGGCTGTTGAGCTCTGTCTGTAGACCAAAACATGATGTGTGTCAAGCAATGTCTCTCTGCACTCCACAGGCAGGTCTAGTAGAGAAGTAAGTCACTCATAACTGTTTTTGCTGTGGGCAGGGAGAAGCTAAGCCATGACTGGGAGCTTCTGGCATAGACATACATTCAAAGGTGATGGAATTGGAGCTAGCAACAGGACGTAGGAGCTACAATAGTGTCTTTTTACTTATATCCAGCACTAGAGGGTACTTTAAGAGACAGAATCAGTATTCTGACAACCATATGTCCCACATTCACCTTGCCTAAAGCCAATAAATCACGCATGTCCAACATCGTTCTCAAGGTCTGCTGTCCAGAGTTTTAATGTTTCTTAGCTTCAGCATGTCAGGGTTTGGTTGTGGTTTGTGAACCCAAATGCAGAGGCAGGGAGGCATAGGTGAGTTCCGTGTTGATTTAATTAAAGGTAAACAGACAGCTGAGGCAGGAATCCAAATATCCAAAAATCAAACATGAAAAAAGTCCAACAAAATAGAAACCATGGAGACATCAGGGGTGGGTGACTCAAAATCACGATGAGGAAGACACAGTGAGACGGAGTTGGAGCAAGTTAGGACAAGGAACCAGCACTGAGGAACTGCACAAGGAGTGTATTTAAGTGGGAGACTGAACAAAGAGAGGACTAACGAGCTGATTGGGAGCAGGTGTCAACAGAGCAGACTGGAAAGCAGATAGGGAAATAGGAGAACACAAGAGGGCAGCAGAGGGTAACAAAAAAAAACCTGAAAACCTAAAATATAACCAGAAAACACAACAAAATAAGAAATAAATCAATAAAACTTGAAAACATGGAGCAAAGCAAAACTGAATACTCAAAAGAAAACATAACAGAACCAAGACTGTGACACAGCACAGCTGATTCTGATGATTGTAGTTCGGCAAAATCAAAAAAGTTTAACGGCTAAAAATGGAAATCAATTGTGCTGAAGCAGGGAAACCTGTAGGACAGGGGCCACTGAGGACTGACTTTGGACATGCCTGCAATAGATGCATAGCCTCAGATACAGATATGCTTGGAACCAACGAAATGCATTGACATGTATACGTCAACCAGAAGCAGCAGGTTCAGGCAAAACAAACATGGTTGCTCAATTGGATGTGCCTGGAGACGCTACTATTTGGTCCCTTTCAGCAGATTCCACTGTTGCAAGGTGTATCAAGAAAAACATTGCTGCAATTTTCATGGATGAATCACATACAAATGGTAAATAATTATAAAACACACATATGCGCACATGTGATACATCACAGCTGCATCTCTGGGAATATGCTGGTGAAGCTTTTCAGTCATCCAGGTCATAGTCATTCCAAAAAAGTTTAAAAAAAAAATACAATCCACTGATTTATTTCCAAGTTTGAAAATGTTACACTTCCCATCCAGGAAGTGTTTTCAATTCAAAATGGACATTTTGAATTCAAAAATGTAAAAAAAAAAATGTAAAAAAATAAAATAAAAGAAATGCTAAGTTATAGTAAAACAGCCTCCCATAGATTCCGTTTATACAGTTTATCTGCAAAAAATGTATATTCCTGCATGCAGGAATACGTATAAAGTAGGAGAAGACGGAACATAAGGAAGGGGTTAATAAACCACCTGGATATACAAAGCCTCATCTTTAGTTCAAGGTCCAACCAAAAATAACTCGATTTTTGAGAGCAGGTTTGTATCCAAGTAGTCTTGTTTTAGATCTTCCTTGGTGGTGGAGATAACAAGGGGAAATAAGTGCATCCAGGAATCCACTTTGGCTTCTTTGGAACTTTAGGAATGGGAGGCCATCCTCATCCCCAGGGAAAAGGGAGTTGCAGGATCTTGAAGAAACTGGTTGGCTTTGACCCATCTTTGTGAGCAGGCACAGGTACCTGAAGAGGTGGATTGCCCTAGAAAATGTTGAGAAGAGCAGGACCTAGAACCTTGAGGAAAGGAGCTTGAAGAGGTGGGTCTGCTGTGACTCCTTTGGGCTGCAAAGGAACAGGGTAAGGCTTCAGAACAAAACTAATGTAGCATAACCACTGTGGTCATTTGACAGTCACATATGGAGCCCATTATTCAGCCCATTTATTACCCACTAAGGTCTGCCTGTTGCTTGTTGCTGGGGATGGGACACATTGCTCAGTGTGGAGACTAGACGGAGGTTTCTTAGAGTTTGACGAGAAGCATGATTTAAGAGGTTAAAGGTCAAGCAACCATTATTCACTCATTGGTGATACATTTGGAAACACACAGAGATAGAAGAGAAAGTGGAAAAGCATGGGGATTTATTGTTTAGAAATGACTCTACTAATAGTAGCAGAAGATGAAATAGCACTTAGCCAGGTGATTTGACTGCTGGGCTTCACAGTACTGGACTCTCTGGTGCACTAATATAAGAATGCATGTCACATCTTATATGTGCAGCAAAGTTTTATGCCAGATTTGATTTATAGCAAACAAAAATGTGCATTCCCATAGTAAACCTTTGTCAAAAGAGTCGTTTTCCAGCCACCTCACACAGAGCAACCGAAGCCAAATAGGAGAAAGGGGAAAACACTTAATGACTTCCTGAGAGCGAAGCAGGGTTATGGGATAAATGCAGCAGCATTGTATTATTGTTTACATAGGAAACAGACCTAACTGCACACCACCCATCCTGGACGCTGCAAACGCCACATCCAAGGTGAGAACTGTTTCTTCTCAGAGGATCAAAGACGGATTGTGATTTTCGTGGCTGCATCAATTACAGGGGAGCGGAGGAATAACTGCTACTCTTGATGGTAACTTGGCCCCAGGTCTGCAGAGCTATTTCCTTCTCCTTACACAGAATTACAAATAACAAGGCAGACAACTGCCAAAATACTTGATTAGTTTCTTCCACAATGTTCCCTTTACTCTTGTTATCGACCATGTGGATGGAGAGCTAAGTAGGAGCTGTTTGTCACTTGTTTGGCATTAAAGTTCTAGGTGGGTGCTGCTATTTGTGTGTGGCCTGTTCTTTTCCCCTCAAGGCTGTAACCATTTGCTCTTCTCACATCCTATTTCTAGCTACAGCCCCAGGGCATTGCACTTCAACATCCTGCAGCTCAGGCCTGAATGACCATAGAGCTGCCCTCTGACCTCCAGGGGCCCCGCTCCCTGCACACTGAGAATGGAAAGAGGAACTGAGGGGCTGTGTTGTGTCTTAGAACTTCCCATAAATGACGCTAATAAAAACAGTGTTTGTTTATGTTCTCACATGGAGAGGGATGAGGAAATCGAGGTTCAGGGGAAGTGGGATGGGTGTAAAAGTTCATTGAGGGGTTCACAATCTGTGGCTTTAGAGTTATACAGGCTGCATGCATTGAAGTGTAATGTCATTTATATTTATTGCAGTACCAGTGTGTGATTCTGTATGTGTGGGGCCCGGGGGCCATTTTTCCAATTTCACGTTTAGGGCTAAGTCAATTGGGTTAGGGTTAGGGTGAGGTATGCATCGGTAATGGTTAGGTTTAGGGTTAGTTTTAGGGTTAGGGCATAGAAAAGGTTGAAAATGACTGAAAATCAATGGAATTCAATGGGAGTCAACACATGGTCCTCACTACGTATAGCGTAACAAGTAAATGGGTGTGTGTTTGTGTGTGTGTGGTGATGGCATTTCTAAGAGGGGCCATCTCTGAGAGTACGGTCTGCTCTCTTTAAATAAGCTCCCAGTTTAGAAAACACAGGGAAAAAATAACCCAATTTTGGACATAAATATTCAGAAAGTGCAAAAAATAACCAGCCTCATGGAGGATGCAGGAAAGGATTAGACAGGTGGAGAGTGGGAACATGTCGTTCCGATATCAGGTTGACATTTTGGTGAGTTTCTTTAATGACTGATGTGTTTGGTGAGCTTCAGTTTGAACAGCAGCAGTTGGATTTTGTGGGGTTTAAAATAATCCTAATAGTTTCCAAAACACATTATTTGTGATTTTTTCTAATCTGTGCACCAATTGCTTTTAATGTGTGACAAATCCAGGTCGATGTTTAATCATAATTAAACACCTTCAATCACATAAATTGGAATTTTAAATGATGCATGATTGAGCTGTTAATTATTCAAAGTTATATGTAAACTGGAATATAGTTATATATGTATATATACATATATATATTTGTCACAGCTCCTATTTTTGCCATGCGGTCATGCACAGATCGAATTTAATCTACATCTTCTAAAACCCGTTACATATATCTGTATATCTATATATCTATATATCTATATATATATCTATATATATATCTATATATATATATAGATATATATATATGCAAACCGGATTCCAAAAAAGTTGGGACACTAAACAAATTGTGAATAAAAACTGAATGCAATGATGTGATGGCAAATGTCTATATTTTATTCGTAATAGAACATAGATGACAGCTCAAACGTTTAATCTGAGTAAATGTAACATTTTAAAGGAAAAATATGTTGATTCAAACTTTCACAGTGTCTACAGATCCCAAAAAAAGTTGGGACAAGTAGCAATAAGTGGCTGGGAAAAGGATATTGAGCATATAACGAACAGCTGGAAGACCAACTAACACTAATTAGGTCAACTGACAACAGGATTGGGTATAAAAAGAGCCTCTCAGAGTGTCAGTGTCTCTCTGAAGCCAAGATGGTAAGAGGATCACCTATTCCACCATTGTTGCGCAGAAAGATAGTGCAGCAAAAACCCAGTGTAAAATAGCAAAGACTTTTAAATTATCATCTTTATCAACATTCAGAGAATCTGGAACAATCGCTGTGCGTAAGGGTCAAGGCCGTAAAACTTTACTGGATGCTCGTGATCTTCGGGCCCTTAAACGTCACTGCACCTCAAACAGGATTGCTACTGTCAAGGAAATAACAGAATGGGCTCAGGAATACTTCCAGAAAGCATTGTCAGTGAACACAATCCTCCGTCCCTTCTGCCATTGTCAGCTGAAACTCTACAGTGCAAAGAGGAAGCCATTTCTAAGCAAGCTCCACAAGCTTAGCCGTTTGCACTGGGCCAGGGATCATTTAAAATGTGGGATGCCACACAGTGGCAAAAAGGCCTTGTCGCAACTTTATTGGAATTTGTTGACGCCATGAAATTTGGAAATAACATATTTTTCCCCTAAAATGATACATTCTCTGTTTAAACTTTTGATCTGTGATTTGTGTTCTATTCTGAATAAAATATTTGTTTTTGACACCTCCACATAATTGCATTCAGTTTTTATTCACAATTTGTTTAGTGTCCCAACTTTTTTGGAATCCGTTTTGTGTATATATATATATATATATATATATATATATATATATATATATATAT
>JAGKQL010003085.1:0-22728 GCA_018398635.1 Cyprinodon brontotheroides | reverse complement strand
AGAGAGAGAGAGAGAGAGAGAGAGAGAGAGAGTTAATAAATAAAAAAAAAAAAAATAAAAAAAAAGTCTGAGTGGCTGTGCTTTAGAACATACATATACATATACATATACATACATATAGTAATACTCTATTAATCTAAACGCCACTAAGAATATTTAAATACACTGAACAATTCGTTTGTTTTTTTAGCAAAAAAAGTAAAAAATAACCGTGAAAAAATGAGTTCAAATATTCAGCTTAGTTAAAGTTGATTAAAATCGCGTTTCTGTGCTGCTCAACACGCCACTGAGCTGCGAGTTGTTGACCTCCCCAAGATGGCGCCTCAGAATTCTGCTCCTCACAGTCAATGCGTGGGTTTGCTCTACGCAACAGCTGGATTTATTTCCTTCAGACTCCATTTTAAGCCGCAGACATCTAGACAGTAACCAGGGTGAGTTCTAACACTTTCTATTAAACACATTCTGTCCGTTTTTACATTTTTCTTTGGCTTCATGTCTGATATGTACCTGGAGGAGGAGGAGGAGGAGGAGGAGGAGGAGGAGGAGGTCAGCATTGAATGTGTTCATACTTGTTCAGGGTTGCGGTGAGGCCTAGAAGAAGCAGCCCATCCTGAACCACCATCAGAACGAAATCGTCCTTTATTTGGCAGTTAAACATTTCGTACCATATTGAACCAGTAAAGAAGCGATTTGTTCCTTGTTTTCAGAAATGTCTGACACACATATCTGTCAGACTAACATCAACACGAACTCCAGTTCACTACAGTTTATTTCTATAGAGTGTAACTATATACACATATTTTGTTTTCAAACTCCACTGAAGTTTATTTCGCTCTAAGGGTGTGTGTGTGTGTGTGTGTGTGTGTGTTCTGGGGGGAGGGTTGTTGGGTAACTCTAACCCCGAAATCCCACATCCTCCGTCACCGAGGATTCTTTGTTGTCGGACTTAGATTTAAAACATATTTCTTTTTTTTTTTTTAATTTGTACTTAATATTTAACTTTGCTATCATCAATACATTAAAAAGCCTAAATGGGTGAAAACATTGAACAACTCCCTGAGAGTTTTCTTTGTACTTTTAATCCTCCATCTTTTTCAGTGTGGCTGTAGTGAGCCTGCTTGTTGCTGCGGATCTTCTCAAATCTGGGCTACAGTGTCACAACTGTCCATTATGCTCCGTCAAGTAGCACTGTTTTTTCTTCATTCATCCCTTACCGCGCCCCACCTGCAATGGCATTGCGCCCCCTAGGGGAGGCCATCATTAAAAAAACTCTATATATGGGTGGCTTATGCAGGGCTGGGCATTTTTGAGGGGTGGCAACAAATGACATTTGTTTACACTTAATTTAATCGCAGGTTATCACAGTTTGGTGAGAATATTATGTACAGTAAGTGTTTTATGTGAAGCAGTTCATATTAGAAATACATCGTACAATGTGATCTCACTTAATAGGAGATAGAAGAATGATAACACTACTTCTAGAGGGGCATTATGACAGGAAAGGTATTAAGGTAAGACACAGGTGCTGAGTATAGATGCAGATGTGTGAGATTGACTGTCAGAGAGGCAGCTTTGCAGCATTTGCACAAGAAGGAACTATAGAAAGAAAAAGTTCCCCATCAGAGATCTATGGACTGAGCTGGCTGCACTAAAGTGAGCATAACTACACAGTAGAAATAAATGGGTCAAGGCACCACGAACAAGGTACCCTGGACATCTATGTATTGTTTACTCTGAACACACATTTACCCCATTTGTTCCTCAGTAACTTGACATACAGCAGTTAAGGCAACATGAAAGGGACATTTCATGCATGTAAATATGCTGTAGATAGAGCTGCTGTATAAATAAATCAACAAAAAGG
This sequence comes from Cyprinodon brontotheroides, assembly GCA_018398635.1. Classification (NCBI taxonomy): domain Eukaryota; kingdom Metazoa; phylum Chordata; class Actinopteri; order Cyprinodontiformes; family Cyprinodontidae; genus Cyprinodon; species Cyprinodon brontotheroides. The sequence goes on along the minus strand of JAGKQL010003085.1, from coordinate 20,864 downwards.
CAGGCACTGTATCTTACCTCCAAAACTCCACAAATCTGAAAAGAAGCAACATAAAAATTAATTTTGCTTCTAATCTGTAAAAGTACAAAACATTTTGTGAGTAGGTTCATACAGGTCATTTCTGGATAGTTTCATACTATATATACAAAAAAAGAAAACAACAACACTGCTTCGTATTAAGCAGGATTTACACCAGTATCACATTTTTAAATTTACTTTGAACGCTTTTGGTTTTATTAAAGGAAATATCAGATTTTCTCATGTGCCAAAACAAAATGAAACATCTCTGTAAAGGTTCACCAGTGAGCATAACAAAGTTAACATGACTATAACAGCTGAATGTGGTGATTTCCATGTGTTGCTCAGCAAAACGCTTCACAACTTTATTTAAATCCAATCCCTGTTTGCGTTTTGATTTGAGTACAACCAAACTTGATAGTTTCTTTTCTGTCATAATTGACCGTAAATATGTCTTTATGAGCCTGAGACGTCAGGCCTAACTAACATCAAAGATAGAGAAATAACGTTCTGCAACCTGATTTTTATCATCTGAAAATCAGCATTGCAGCTATGCTAGCAGCTAGCATTGTGCTTTCATTATCATTTCATTTCTCCATAGATAGTTAATCAGTTTTTACCTGTTTCATCCCGTGTCTCCTCTCCCCATCACCCTGGGCTCCCTCGCTTTGCCAAACATTCGGTTGACAAAACTAATCAGTCTCAGTCGCTCTCGCGTCATCCCGTGCTGCATTCACTGCAGTCCGACGTTGGAAATTAGCTGTCGCAATTCTCAGATTATCCATAATAATAATAATTTATAAGCCTCGCCACCCCTACTGCCAACTGGGGTGGCAGGCAGGGGTAGCAAGGCTGTCATTTAGGGTGATAGGGTGGCAATTGCCGCCCTATGCCACCAATGTAGATCACTCTATACCTAGAGGGCGCGCCCCACTACTTTAGGAACCACTGCTCTAAGGGGTGAGGCGGCTCCTAACCCTAAAAATCCACATCCTCCATCAGCACTCCGGCTCACTCTCCGCTGCGCTCCAGACCGCCTGATCAAAGCAAAGCCTGCAGCCTCCACTGTTCCTCCCATTTGTGCTCCGCTCAGACTTCCTCTGAGCTCCAGGAGAGCATGCGCTATATTATTATTACATTCAAATTTAGAGCAAAATATGCGGTAATGAACGCTTAATTAAACATGACATTAAAAATCCCCATCAGCATCCAGCAGATGTTCAGTTTCTGTCCAAATATTTTGGTTTTGTTTATTGATTTTTTCTAACAGGGATAACTAGGATCATCCAAAGTTTTGGATGAGACTATGTTTGTTCTCTGCTTCAAACTCAGCATCTCTTCATCCATGCCTGAGATAAGAAGTTTGTTTGGAAGTTGTGAGATTTGCTCCTGAAAGTTGTTGTGACTGGATTTGATGAAACTTTTAAGCCTCTCGTTATAAAATAAATATTTTGATGGAGATGAGAAATCTGCTTCCTGGTAAGTTGGAGTACCAACAATTTCCATCCAATAATTAAATTAAACGCTCTTAGTTTGGGGAATATATAAAATGATGCTCTAATTTGTAGTTACCAATCCCTCATTATTGTATTTCAATTTGACAAACCGTGATCTTCTCAATGTTCTTTTTCCTTTTTGGTGTGATTGCAATAGTGGATCTTGACCTTTCGGACCATGAGTAAAAATTAGCTCTGCTCCGTATTTTGATCGATCGCCGGATGCAGAAGGCGACTACGTGGACGGCGAGGTGCGGAGGAAGTAGCGGTGGACGTGGAACAGCTCCTCATTGGTTAACATGACAGACAAATACTCCGCGCAACGTACGTGAGCGGCTAATGCTTTCGACGGAGTATGTGGAATCTGGGGTTCCATATCCACTGCTAACTCTGCTACGTCACCGTCCGCGTACGTCTATCTCTGTCACTATACTGTCAAGGATGAAGCAGACCGGGCTTTTTTTCTTCCTCGAATTCGCTGGAAGCTGGCCAGGTCCAAGATCGCTAATCAGATAAACAACTTGGAAAAAAAACGGCGAGACGATCCGGTTAGATCAAAATAAAATATAGTAACAATGGATTGGTAACTACAAATTAGAACATAACTCTTATATATTCCAAAAAAAATTAAGATGGTTTAATTAAATTATTGGATCAGAATTATTGCTACTTCAACAAACCAGGAAGCAGATTTCTCATCTCCGATCAAAACATCAATTTTATACCGAGAGGCTAAAAAGTTTCATCAAATCCAGTCATAACAACTTTCGGGAGCAAATCTCACAACTTCCAAAGAAACTTCTTATAGCAGGCATGGATGAAGAGATGCTGATTGAAGGAAGTAGAGAACAAACTCAACTTTTTCATGATCCTAATTATCCCTATTACACAGACTCACAGCGGATGAAGGATCTGGAATCTGAGGGTAAAGCTGCAGACGCTGTGACAGACGGCTCATTTTAAACGCCGAATATAATACATCAAGCTTAATCAGCACTTAAAGGACAAGACTAAAAATATGGAGTTCCACTAAAATGTAATATTTGTTTTAAAGAACACAAATATAAATAGTGTGCTTTATTAGACAATACATGTATTTTATAGTGAAACTATGAAAAAAGAGAAGCTGCTGTATTAATTTAATGGAGAGAAACATTAGCTCTTATCAGAAGCCAACATCCTCAAAGTCGGTTCATCCTCTGCTTATTAATTCCAGTAAACAGACGCTGTTAATTGCTTGTTAATTGTTAATCTTTCAGCAGCCAGAGCACGGAGACGGAACCGAAAGTTACAGGAGGGTAATCCAAGCCGTGGTCAGGTGATAGGTCCAAGGTCGGCAGCAGGTAGAATCTCTGGCAAAAAGCATTCCAAAGGTTTGGTGTAAAGTATCTCAGGGTTTTGTTCATCAGTGAGGGGAGAATGGAGCGGGAGATCAATAGACGGATCTGTGCGCTGCTGCTGCTATAATGTAGACGCTGCATCAGTCTGTTATGGTGAAGAGGGACATGAGAGAAAAGTCAAAGCTCTAGATTTAGATTCCCTACCCTCACCTATGGCCATGAAATGTGGATCATGACCCAAAGAAGGAGATCCTGGATACAAGCGGCTGAAATGAGCTTCTCTGCATGGAGGCTGGGCTCTTCCTTAGAGAGAGGGTGAGGAGCTCAGTCATCCAGGAGAGGCTCAGAGTAGAGCTGCTTCTCCTCCACATCCAGAGGAGTTAGTTGCGGTGGCTCAGACATCTTTGTCTGATGCCCCCTGGACGCCTCCCTCAGGAGGAATTCCAGGCACCTCCCACCAGGAGGAGACCCAGGGGACCATGGAGGGACTAAATCTCTCTGCTGGCCTGTGAGCCCCTCTGGCTTCTACCGGTGCTGGGATTGTCTCTGCCGTTACTTCTACCAGCATCATAGCGTAAAAACTAAATGCTCCTCTGTAAGTCCAGCTCTCTTGATTGACAGATTTTGCTCAAAGCAGCTTCGAATATCTCAATCATTCCCTGTAATGAAATAACACTCACGGGCCACTTTATTAGGTACACCTGTCCAACTGCTCTGGTTAACACTTAATTTCTAAGCAGCCAATCACATGGCGTCAACTCAGTGCATTTAGGCATGTAGACATGGTCAAGACAAATCTCCTGCAGTTCAAAGCGAGCATCAGTATGGGGAAGAAGGTGATTTGAGTGACTTTGAGCGTGGCATGATTGTTGGTGCCAGAAGGGCTGGTCTGAGTATTTCAGAAACTGCTGATCTACTGGGATTTTCACGCACAACCATCTCTAGGGTTTACAGAGAGGCATGGTCCAAAAAGAAAAAACATCCAGTGGCGGCAGTTCTGTGGTCAAAATGCCTTGTTGATGCCAGAGGTCAGAGGAGAATGGCCAGACTGGTTCAGGCTGATAGAAGGGCAACAGTGACTCAAATAACCACCACCTACAAACCAAGGTGGGCAGAAGAGCATCTCTGAACGCACAGTACGTCGAACTTTGAGGCAGATGGGCTACAGCAGCAGAAGACCACACCGGGTGCCACTCCTTTCAGCTAAGAACAGGAAACTGAGGCTACAATTTGCACTGCAAGCTCATGAAATTGGACAATAGAAGATTGGAAAAACGTTGCCTGGTCTGATGAGAGTCTAGATTTCTGCTGCGACATTAGGATGGTAGGGTCAGAATTTGGCGTCTACAACATGAAAGCATGGATCCATCCTGCCTTGTATCAACGGTTCAGGCTGGTGGTGGTGGTGTGTCATGGTGTGGGGAATATTTTCTTGGCACTCTTTGGGCCTTGGTACCAATTGAGCATGGTTGCAGCGCCACAGCCTACCTGAGTATTGTTGCTGACCATGTCCATCCCTTTATGACCACAATGTACCCAACTTCCCCATGGCTACTTTCCAGCAGGATAATCGCCATGTCATAAAGCTGGAATCATCTCAGACTGGTTTCTTGAACATGACAATGAGTTCACTGTACTCCAAATGGCCTCCACAGTCACCAGATCTCAATCCAATAGAGCATCTTTGGGATGTGTGGTGGAGCGGGAGATTCGCATCATGGATGTGCAGCCGACAAATCTGGCGGCAACTGTGTGATGCCATCATGTCAATATGGACCAAACTCCCTGAGGAATGCTTCCAGCACCTTGTTGAATCTATGCCACCAAGAATTGAGGCAGTTCTGAAGGCAAAAGGGGTCCAACCCGTTACTAGCATGGGGTACCTAATAAAATGGCCGGTGAGTGTACGTTGAAATTCTGATACAAGGAAACATTATCTCCACATATGGCATTTTATTTCACTTTCTAGTTTCTCCTTTTGAACACCCTGTCTTTCACCCTGCTTAATATTTTCTAATATATCATAGTACAATATTTTAAGCTGTGGGAAAGTCTAGCTAATCCTCTGCCTTAGACTCTGGTTCTAGGGCCCTTTTTTATTCTGGGCCCCTGCCCCTTCACTGGTCTCTGCACGGCCCTGCTGGGAAATTTCCCAGTCAGACATGAAATCAACCTTTTCTTTGCTTCCAAGCTGAGAGAAAGTGAAGCTCACTGTGAGAACATTTCCTGAACAGTTCAAGATGATTTCAGGGAGAAAATGATCCATATAGAAACGGATCAGAATGAAAGAAGAAAAAGAGATATAAGTCCATCTAAAGCTCTCAGATCTGCTCCCAGTATATCAGCTGGGAAGTTACTGGTTTCCAGAGAACCAAACTACTTCCTGCGACAAGATGTTGACTAGAAATGAACTAAAAACTGAGAAAACATCTTAAAAAGACAGAAATTTAAATCTGACCTCAGTGTTTTACAGCTCAGTTTATTGTTGATCCAAAGAGGAGAAGGAATGAAAGGAAACATGTTTAAACAGGTGAGCACACCTTGACAGGGGGCGGAGCCTCAGGGGAGGCAGAACCTGATCAGGAGGAACAGGTTCTGTCACTCAGTGGGTTTTCTCTCTCTGTGGACTCTGGAGGGAACCAGAACCAAAACTCTTTTCTTCAGACAAAACTGAATTTGAGGAAAGAGGAGAGAAGATTTTTAAGAATAATTTTAAAGCTGAAGTTCTTCAGTGGTTCTGTTGAACTGGTACCAGTTCTTTTCCTGGTTTGCTGCTTCCTCCTCATGTTGTCACTGCATGAAAGTGAGATTTTCGTCCCCTAAACTCCATAGCAGATCTGCCTGATTTTCGTCAGTTTCGACCATTGAGCTGAACTGGGCTTGTCTGCGTTTCCAGAATGCCACAACTTATGGGAAGTCTGACCATAACGTATGTGGGGAAGCGTCAGCTGTACTAATAGCCTAATTAGCATAATGAATGCAGCAAACTCACGCGGCTGGCCAGGAGCTCACAGCGAATAACCTACCAGTATTGGGTGAAACCACTATTCTCAAACAACTAAATGTCCCTCGTGATTAGCAGCAAAACCACACGTGGCCCGCCAGGCTTTAATTTTCTTACAGGTATGCAGGCTCCTACACTTCTTTTAAACAAAGTAAAATTAAACTCGTGATTGGACACCACATATATATATATTTACAACATAAATACATATATTTATTCATATGATATATATTTATTCATTGCTATATTATTTATTCATTCATATATTTATTCCATTCATATACTGTGTATCTAGATTTACCCATACACTACCACACAACGCCTATGCTACCATCAGGACATGAATGAATTTATACTAGAAAATGAACTTTTGCCAGGGTTCAGGCAAAGAAAGATTTCATTGAAACACACACACACAACTGATATACAACGCGTAACTCTCCAAACACATTAGTTTCTAAAAATTAAAAGTCTGTGAGCGGTCCGTTTGCTTCCTCAGGGGTTGGAGGTAACTGGCAGCATTTGTTCGAGGTTTGTCAGATCTGCAGGCATGCACATTAGCGTGGCTCTGTAATCGGCATTTATTCTAACCGGGAACTGCAGCTAATCAGTTAGTTCTAAACAGATCCGACCTACAATTAATAGATACGTAAAATCCCATCAGAGGATAAGATTTCAGCGCCGTCTTCTTAGTCGGACATTAGACTGGCCGAAGGCGGACTTCCAGAGTTCCACTTCCTCATCTGGATCGCACACTCTGCCTGCACTTTCAGCAGCTGAAAAAAAAACAATGAATTTGCGTTTTGCGTATGGACACTGCACCTCTATAAATACACCTGAAAAATAGTCACCCAATAAAGGTCTACCTGGTTCTTCTGGCCCGATGCCGGAGCAGATTGCCGATGCAGCCTCCGCGCGCATGCGTGCTGGCTGGCTGGAGGAGATCGGAAGTCTCATACGTCAGGTATGAATGGGCCTTTACAGGCAGCTGGAAAACAAATGTAGCAGTGATGGATAAAAAAATCAAACGCGCAAGTCTTGGTAACAAGGAAGGGGTAAACACTAAAACTGGTCACTTACACCAGATGCCTCTTTAACAACATCGTGCAAATCTGGACTAATGTGATATACTTCGGAGCAAATAGGAGGTCACCGCCTCATTGTGGGGCGACGGTAGTCTGAGAAAAAAAAAGGCCTGCTATGATCGGTATTTATTTTTATCCATGTTCCTTTTCCGTAGAATGAAGGGATATTCTTTAAACCTTACCCCTGCTCCGGTTCATAGCGCCTGCAATTAGTCTCCGAGTTGTTAAGATGGCATACTGCTTCCTGTGAATCCCAAAAAATACACTTTAATAAAGCTTTAGGCTAGGCTGCTTTAGCTTACCTAGCTAGGCTAGGTTGTCTTTAGCTTGCCTAGCTAAGCTCAGGCTGCTTTCAGCATAGCTACCAATAATCGAACATATATATATTTACCGCTAGCGTGGCGTTGTGCACCCGTCTTCACTACCTCGAGTTCGTATATCCCGCAAAGTTGCTCGACTGCAGAGCAGCCATCTTGTCCTCTATGGAAGTGCAACCTATAGTATATATATATATATATATGAGTGAGCCGCTCATATATGTCGGCGGTATGCTATATATATATGACGATATAGTCCGCTGATGCAATCAGCAGTTTCTTCTCGTCAGTCTGCGGGCTGGCCGAAAGTTGTGGACTTAGTCCAGTTGGATATATAGTTTCACGCGAGAAATCGTGCATCCATTGTTCACGTAACAACAAAATCCAAACACTGTATTCAAAGAAATGAAGTTCTTCTGAGTATAGTAACACAAACATGTCTGCTAATATGCTGGTCTCGCGAGTAGTCGTAGCACAAAAGCTCACACGTAATTGGACGATGGGGCCGAAGGCTCATCAGGCTCCTCAAATCACATACGACGTCATTGTTATACGGAAGGACTCGCGAGAACAGCTCGCGTCGCTCCATTCTGGAAGGTGGCGGTAATGCACCTATAAAATTATTATTATGGATATCTATGGTAATGCACCTATAAATTGTTTGCCAAATGGTAATGGTGATTTTCTAAGTTTGGAGGATTTTAACAGGAAGTTTAGAAACGATTTTTCACTAAGAATTTATAAGAAAGTTTTACGTAGTATCCCTGATGCCCTCATTCATTCTATTAAAAACAGTTTACCTAATTCCTTTATAACTGTTGCTGTCCTTATTTTTCTGCTCTGCTGAAAAACACACGGCATTAAAATGTCGACTAATATAATGATTCTAGAGAAACTAATTTTCAAGTCACCTCTGAAGGACTTTAAAATCTCAGTAATTTGGGATCTCTAGAACTGTTGCAGTCTGATAAATTTCTGTTAAATAACAAGAAGATAAACAGGAGTTATTTTTTACCTTTAACTGTAGGTGATTATCCTCCTGGGGCTGAGGAGGTGCTTTAACTAATTGTGAAGGAGGAACAAAACATTTAATGCCCAGCACTAATACTAACCTGCGCCTTTACTCGCCTCTGCTGCTGTTTTATTCTGTTTTAAACTCAGTTGTCTAAAGGCTTTTCCATGGCATCTCTTTTTTTTTTTTTTTAACCAACCTGTCTTGTAACTCTTAGTTCAAAATAAAGCGTGAAGTAGAAGTAATAGAAGATACGTTTCTGTTGGCTAAATTAAATGAGCAGAAAGGAGAACAAGGGTGTAAATTATTCGTCCCAAGTTGGGACTGTCCCCACCAGTCCTTCAAAAAAGTTACACCTATGTATGCCCTGTGAGTTCAAAGTGAAAGCTCTTGATCTGTTGTCATGGTTACTGTCCCTCCCTTAACTCCTCCCACCTGCCCAGCCTCCATCTCAGGTGAACTTCTAGCTGCAGGTAAACTGGTTCTACTGGTTCTCCTTTACCTGCCTCCATCTCCAGAGCCTGTTTTCAAGCAGACACCATCGTCTGTCCTCTGCTTCGTCACAAAGTCACCAATAAGATTACTTTGTTTTATAGTAAAAGCTGAAGTTTAATGTTTCACAGTCTGTTTCTGCTCTCTGTGCTTTTTAGAAAATGTTCTGCTTTTATTCCAGAGCAGAGTTTTAGTTTTACTAAATAGGAAGGAAAATCTTCAGGATTATTATTGTTATTGTCTGAAACAGTCGACATGAGGAGCAGCTGATGTTTGTTCATCACTAAACAAACAGCTTTAAATCAAACTATATTTTCTCCTTTAATGTCAATGTAACAGCAATGCATCCACTTCCTGTGGAACCCTTTAAAATAAGATGACCTCATTATATAAAAATTTTATTTTTCCTGGCATTAAATTGTTTTGAAGTTTTATTTGAACATGGGCTGTAGTTCATGTTATGGACTTATTTACATTAACCTGACTTAATTCTTTTACTGTAGTTATGACAACTTGCTTTCATGAGTTCAATTAACTTAACAGTCACGCATTTTATCTCAAACGAACTTTTTAATTTGAGTCGAAGTGAAACAATTAAGTTTAATGCAGCTTTACGTCTGACGTCATTACGTAAGCTCCGCCCGGGGCAGATCCTGCATCTCTGGTACCGACCGCCATTTCTTCTGAGCATCGACTGTCGACGAGATTCAGATAAAACAGTAAGTATGCTGCCCCACCATAACCAAACATTAAATAAACGGTGTAAAAATATTTAAAACTTTTTCTACCTTAAATTTGAAACATTGAACTGTGTTTAACGTCGAAGTGTCATCAATGGGCTCTATGCACAGCTCCACTACTTCCTGAATTTAAGGCAGCTCCTTTGTTTCCTGTCTTTCATGATTGGATGCACTGATTAATCCAGGTGTTACCTCAGTGACCCAGCTGGTCGTCCAGTAATGAAAGACAGGAAACAAAGGAGCTGCCTTAAATTCAGGAAGTAGTGGAGCTGTGCATAGAGCCTGTTATTTGCTTTTAACACATTTGCTAATTGTAATTAGCCGCGCTGTTCGGCGGTTCAAATCTCAACATGTTTTAACATAACTACTTTGAGTCAGACTGAATGTTTATTTTGTATGTGTACTTTTACGCTAAAAAACCTAACTTGAAATTGCAGAGGTGGGGGTGTTCTGTGCAAAACTAATTTAATATGATGCGACTCCACTGTGCTAATCACTGTTAGCTGCAGCCGGTGAAGCCATTTTTTCCAGTTTTCTCATGCTGCTTACTGGCGACATAATATAAAACGCATAATATCCTGACAGCGCTAAGAATCCATCGGGTGTCATTTCTCCTAAAAAAGCAATTTGTGGCTGTAGGAACATTGCGCAGTGTTCTAGCTAGCCGTTAATAGGGCTTGGTCGTCGTGACGTAGGCACTTCGCGTCGCCGCCATGTTGAATGCGTCTTTTACCGCGGCTCAGACTACTGCCTATGACCATAGATATCCATAATAAAGGCTAGATGTCTTACGGCGGAGTCTCAAACGGCATCACCGGGCGGCCATCTTACCACAGGCAGGCTTTCTGGTGTGCTCTGTGGTACTTAATGTAAGGTGAGTGATCAGCACGAACACAAATACTCTTATCTCATTGAATTCTTGACGGATTTACAAACAGTTTGGTTTATATATATACTATATATACAATATATATATATATATATATATATATATATATATATATATATATATATATATATATATATATATATATATATATATATATATATATTTATATTATATATATACAATATATATATATATATATATTTGCTAATATATATATATATATATATATATATATACATATATATATATATATATAATATATATATATATATATATATATATTTTATATATATTATATATATATATATATATATATATATATATACATATATATATATCCCATTTATATATATATATAATATATATATTATATCTATATATATATGTATATATATATATATATATATATTAATATGTATATATATATAATTATATATATTATATATATTATATATATATATATATATATATATATATATATATTATATATATATATATTATATATATATATATATATATATATATATATATATATATATATATATATATATATATATATATATATATATATATATAATATATATATATATATATATAAACTATATATAATATACATATATAATATATATATATATATATATATATATATATACCTATATATATATATATATATATATATATATATATATATATTTATTTCTGGGACCATATATATATGGTTGCCATTCTGTACACTGAGTTTTAATAGCATATATTGATTTAACATAAATACCTTGTGCATGTGTATATTTATTGCACCTGTATGTTCTATTCAATGTTCTTTTCATATGAAATTCCATGGTTATAATTATTCTATAAGTGCGCAGTATCACAACTACATGTCTGACTTTTTTTTAACAAACCAAACAGTTTGAGAATAGTTAGACAATTGAGGAAGTTATGGTTATTTCAGTACATGCGCCATTGAAACACAATGCTACGAATGAGCGAGCTGCCTGTGGTAAGATGGCCGCCACGTGCGGACGTCGACCCCCATTGGCCAGCAGCGCGGACGAGACATCTAGCCTTTATTATGGATATCTATGCCTATGACTACCGGGTACTGTACTCCCTCTCAGCCGTGTTTTAATTTGATTAATTTCACCTTAACTTGATTTCAACCATGGTAAACCGTTGCTGTATTGTGGGCTGTAACAGCTCAACGCATGATCGCCATGGAAACATAGAATATGGGTTAACTTTCCACCGCTTTCCTGAATGGACGCTGTAACCATGGAGACCAAGCGTCAGGGATAAAGAGTCGTCGGCTAGCTTGGATCGCGGCTGTAAGACGACCGAACATAACTTTCCACAGTATTCCAATGTCATTGAGAGTGTGTTCACTGCATTTTCATTCTGGTAAGTTAAAGATGCACGGTTTTATTTTATAGCCTACTTTGTTTCTTTCCTTCAAAGTTGGGATCTTTTACGGGAAAATAATAAAAACGGCAGCGGGAAAATGCTCAAATACGTGAGAAACCCGGAGGGTTGGCAGTTAACGCTACTAACTACATCTTTGAAACACATAGCAGCTAGTTAAAAGTACATTACATGCGTGAGTGGTGGTTAGCACTAGCGGTTAGCAGTTGCTAAACTAGCAGGTTCCAGAGCCCGTCTGATCACAGCTTACCTTCGTACGAATTACTCTGTTCCCACTGTTTGATGGCTTTATGATGTGCAGCTCCTGAACCCATCCATTCATGAACTGCACATGAGACTCCAAGGACTTGTAGCTTCTGAACTGTTTTGAAGTATAGGCGCTCACTCATCGGTGCTCCACTCATTGTTTGGAACTTCATATGGATCCAAATTATTAATAATGCTGATTTTTGTCAACATACCGGTCCGTGGCTTCTCTATTTAATGTGTCCCGGTAAATTCCAGATCCTTTTCGGGATTTTAACATCTTTTTTCTCTCTACTTCTGTCTCTTCTTTCAACAACAACGTTGTATCAGAGCTATGTTTACGTTTGCGTAGCCGTCAATATGACCGCGACGTCCCACAATGCAACGTGGATCCCGAGCCCTGCCAGGCACTGGGAGGGGGCTTAGACGCCCTCGGGCTGGGCTGAGGATTTCACAGCTTCACTTTCGGAGCTCTGCATTTAGTAGCCTGCCCCACAAACTGCCCCACAAACTAGATCGCTTCTTGCCCTGTATTATTTCTCTGCAATTTGCAATCTACCACAGCGCACGGACAGTTCACAATGTGCATGTTTGATCTCCCTATGGTCGTCCGCGCCCTTGATTTCACCGGCTACAGAAAGAAAGAAGAAAAATTAAGATCAAATGAAAATTTCAGGCATTAACATTAGCATTTCTGGCTAGAACCCTGTTGTATTAACTTCTTTTACCCACTTCTCTTTCCAGGCCTAGAACCAAGAATCATCAAACCACATAAGGTGAGCCATATTTTCTTCATAAAGGATTTATGTAAGCTTCTAATTTTAGAAAAAAAAGTTAAATGCAAAATGAATATGCTATTTTGATAATATGAAATATGTGTGCTCTAAACTGCAAAGTCTTCAGGATTCACACAAGTGGGGAGGTGGCTGGGGAGAGGGAAGCTGCCCTTGCAGTGGAGAACTGATAATAGTCAAATAAGCATTTTTTCCCACCAATATCTAAAGTTACTGTAATTTTTAACACTAAATAGTGGACAGATATAAAATAAGAATAGAAATGACATTTATTGTCCTTCAGTGGGAAATTTCCAGTGCAACAGTAGAAAGTGACAGGCAATTTATTCACACAAACAGACATGCATATATGTGACCCCGCCCATGAGAACCCGGCTAAAGTCGCAACGTCTAATTATTCAATAAAGGTCGTCAAAGCTGTCATATCGATAAAAATGTCAAAATTGTGCTATATGAGATTATCGGTCTCCGCCAAGTTACGTCAATTGTTTTCGGGCGCGGTACACTACGCGGTCTTTTCCACCTAAAATGGCGTCTTAGCAACAAATGTCACGTGACTGGCGGAGACCGATTTTCCTAAATCCGCCCCTGTTTTCAGGCTTATGTTAACTGTAATGACTTATCTTGGACAGGCTGCTATGTAAACGGGCCTTTAGTCCTTCGTTTAGCTATGCTGCGGTTGTTTACACTACGCCTTTTCCACCTAAAATGGCGCCTTAGCAACAAAAGTCACGTGACTGGCGGAGACCGATTGCTGTAAATGATAGATTAAGTACTGAGGTTTATGGATGGCTTGTTTAAAAGTCAATTTCTAACATGATAAATGGCGTATTTTGTGATTTTATAAACCTTACATCGTGTTGTTTTTGCTAAAAATTTCCGGAAGTTTGATGCATTCGCGCTGCTTTTTCTATGATGAGACAAACTTCCTAGTTCAAGCAGAGGATCGCAGCATGAAAATAAAAAGCCCCCGTTTACTCGGGCAGTGGAAGAAGCTGTGCAAAATGTGTATTAAGGAAGCAAAGGACTGAACAGACAGCCGGTAAGCTTGCATTTAATTCTGTTGTGAAAAGAATGTATGCGCCGCGCTGATGAGGCGTTGAGACGTGCCTGAAATGTTTGTTTGTAGTTTTAAGCTTATAAATACTCACACGGTACGTCATGAAAATTTTGGCTTGTAAGTCTTGCTTGCTTGCTTTATTTGGTTGGAAAAATGCTGGTGTAACTTTTTTTTTCAGTGATTTAACATTGCGGTTGAACAATCCAAATTAATGTGTTTGTGAAACTGTTGCACGGGGTAATTTTTGCATCTTTCTTCTGTGTGTGATTAAAATAGACTTCTAACAGTTAAAATGAAATTTCATAGTCTATGTTATGCATATTTAAAACAAACTAAAAATCACTCACTGGTTATTTATTATTGCTATTTAAGAATTCATGTAATCTATGGAGTTAAATAACCTCCATAAATCTGCTTCGGTTAAAATGCGTTAATACGTTTTTTGATGCATTTTTTATGATAATTAAAAACTAAATGGTCTTAATTTAAAGTTAAAAACATAGTCTATTTTCATAAATATATTTAATGTTGCATTTCTCAGAACTATTACAATTTGCTATATGGTAAATGCTTTGTTTGGTTTCATTTCTTTCAAAGGTTTTTCACCTGCTTAATTAAATGATTCTGTAAACCTGTAAAACAACACAAGAAGAAGAATAAAAAAGGGAAAAATGAAACAACAGTTTGGTCATTGAGTGGAATCCAGTTTAATGTTCAGCTTAATACAACCCTTCAAGTGTGGGAATAGCACAGCAAAGATCAAATCACTTGACAACTACTACTAATAATAATAATAATATATTGTACCACCTAGACATTCATTTAGTGTAATTTGTATGCTTTTTCGCCATGATCATCATACTAAATAGATCCATTTTTATTAAACATGAACATTTTTATATACATCTGTTGGATATTACTTGAAAAAGCAGAATCTAAACTTGAATTTGGTGTATGACACACTGCCAGGATAATTGTGATTCCAAGATGCATCAGTGTTGAAAGTATTTTTAGTTTAGAATTTTGAGTTCCAAATCTTTACATTGGAATTTCTCAAAAGTCAGTTTTTCTGAACCCGTATGCAGCACAATCTTTGATATGGCCCTACTCTGTGAATTTTAGAGATATCAATCTGAATTTTTCAGAATACATTCTTAACATTGTGTAGAATGGTTTTATACATTAAGTTGAGATTCACCAAAAAATGACTTTAGCTGGGTTTTCATAGGCAGGGTCACATATATTTGTGGATATATATGCACACAAAAAATTTAAAATTACAACCTAAAAATACTGTGGAGTCATTAAAAAAAGCTTACTCCCATCCTAAGGAATGTGCAACTGAGAAGGGCAATTTAAGAAATGTGTATTTGTGCATAAAAAAAAAATTCTTGCAATACTAACAATATGACATTGATTAATATAGAGTGTTTTCAGTATGGTATTAAAAACAGTGAAATAGTTATGGTAACAAATCCATTCTGAATCTATATTTTACCAAGCAGTAAAACAATCATCTAAAGTATTGCATGGGGCTAGGGTTGTCACAGTATTCAAAATTGACTCTTGCCTCCATATTAGTTTCATCTTCCTTGCCTTCAGATTTGGCAACATATAGGTAACAAAGTTCCTCTCTTGTCCTTCTAGTGTTGCGCTTAATGTGGAGATGCAAAGACTGCAAGAGGGTGTTTTCCAGAAGATCTGAATTGCTCAAGCACTACAAACTAGACCACAGGCATTATGGGCGGGGTTATTCGTATCCATGCACATATTTAAGTTGTGCATGTAGATTCAAGACCTGGAATGCTTTACTGAGCCATTTATCAAGAAATCATCCAGTCAAACAAACAGTTACCAAAGACTTAACCAGATTCAAATGCCCCATTTGTGATTTTAATCAACTTTCCACAGAGAGAGATTTTTTTCAACATATATTTCAACATCTCAAGAACAAGGAAACTGTCACGTGTGTGTTTCAGGACTGTGTTTATCAAACAAATATTTACGAGAACTACAAAAGTCATAAATACAGAAAACATTCTGACATTAGCAATACATTTAAGACTGGGATTACTGAAAAAAAACAATTAGACTGTGGTGAAGAATTGTGTGTTAGTTCTGGTACTGATATTTTTGATCAAGACAGTACTGCACAAGCTAATCAAGATCACACATTTAATGAGACTGATTCTGAAAACTTACAGAGAGATATTGAACTTAAACTTGCATCAGTTCTTCTAAAGTTAGAAAGCAGTTTTCTTGTGTCAAATGCAGCTATTGATGAACTATTGCAGGAGTTAAACTATTTAATTGGTTCTTTGTCCCTGCCAGTTACATGCAGAACTGTAACCCAAATACTACATGATCATAATTGCCAGTTTGACCAGTCAGTTATTGAAAAACTTGCCAGGGCCCTCTGTGAAACAAACCCTGTAAATAAAGCAATAGGAGATAAAGGCTCCCTTTCTAGTGCTTGGAGACGAAAACAATTCTATAAAAGACATTTTAAAGTGGTAGAACCTGAAGAATATATTCTTGATAAAAAAAATAATAAGTCATTCCAGTATGTATCAATCCTAAAGTCTTTGCAGCAAGTTCTTGACTGTGAGGTTATCTTGGATCAGACTGATAATTTAAATTGTGTGAATAAACTACTACAAAGAAGTAGTGTTCATACATATAGGTCTTTCTATGACGGGTCATTTTTTAGTGAAAATGAGCTTTTGTGTAAGGAGGAGAGCATTTCATTAATATTGTATATTGATGATTTTGAAATATGCAACCCTCTCGGTACATCTAAACGGAAGCATAAAATTTGTGGCTTATACTGGATTCTTGGTAATTTGCCACAGGGGTGCAATTCTAACTTGTCTTCCATTTACCTGGCTGCTTTGATCAAAACTAATGATTTGAAGTGCTATGGTTACGAGAAGGTTTTAGAACCTTTACTTAATGAGCTTGTGATTTTGGAACAAGAAGGGGTCTTTGTGTCAAAGTTGGGTAGAGCTGTAAAAGGCACAGTTCAGTGCGTGGTTGCAGATAATCTTGCTGCCCACAGTATTGGTGGCTTTGTAGAGAACTTCACAGGGTCATACATATGTAGGTTTTGTTTGGCAGTTAAAACAGACATTCAAACTACAGAGGTTAGAAGTGGTGCATTTACCCTGAGAACCAAAAGCATTCATGCAGATCACTTAAAAATTCTTCAGGAACGTGAATTGCCAAGTTATCAGGGTGTCAAATCAACTTCCATTTTATCACATTTATTGTATTTTGACATTACCACAGGTCTTCCTCCAGACATTGTGCATGACCTTTTTGAAGGAGTTGTTCCTTTTGAACTAGCTTTGTGTCTGGGTGTTTTGATTAAGAAAAAATATTTCACATTGGTATCACTGAATGACGCAATAGCATCTTTCAATTTTAAGGGGACTGATAAAACTAATCGACCTCATCCAATTGCTCTCAATTTTGAAGCCAAAAAAAGTGTTGGGGGTAATGCACATGAGAACTGGAGTTTGATCAGATTTTTACCTTTGTTGATTGGACACAGAGTGCAACATGAAGAGCCAGCTTGGCAGATCTTAACAGACTTAAGGGACATTGTTGATCTTGTGGTCTGTCCTATTCACACAGAGGACTCTATTGCTTACCTTGACTTTAAGATCTCAGAGCACAGAACACAATTCCAGGAGGTTTTTCCTAATTGTGACCTTAAACCAAAACACCATTTCTTGGAACATTACCCGCACTTGATTCGCCAATTTGGTCCTTTAGTAGCCTTATGGTCCATGCGCTTTGAATCTAAGCATAGCTTTTTTAAAAGAGTTGCACGAAATATCAAGTGCTTTAAAAATGTCCTCCGTTCCCTTGCAGAGAGACACCAGTATCAGATGGCACATCATTTGCATTTATCTGGTTTTCCTAAACCTCTTTTGGAAGTTACAAATGTTTCCACAGTAGCAACTGATGTTCTCGACAAGGGAATAGTAAATGCTCTAAAGCAGAAGTTTTCAAATCTGGCCACAGTGTGCATGACTAAAAGTGCAACATTTAATGGACTGAAGTACAGATGCGGGATGATCTTGATCCATGGCTCATTGGGAGGATTACCAGAGTTCATTGAAATAATCCAAATGGTGATCCTGGCAAACCAGTTATTCTTTCTGGTCAGAAAACTTGAGGGGTGGTATGTTGAGCATTACAGATCTTATGAGCTGAAAACATCAGACAAAGAACTGAAACTGGTTGAGCTACAAGACCTAACAGATGTATACCCGCTGGAAGACTACAGAATTAGAGGAATACGTCTTGTTACTGTGAAAAGATATATCCACGTTTAAGGGTGAGGTAATACAAGATTGTACAAAAAATTAAATGCGTGGTATAAAAGACTTTTCTGTTTGTATGGCTGAACTTAAAATACAGTAATATTTTAATAACTACCTTAATATTTTTTTGGCCCTCTACAAGCAAATGTCCAAACATTTGACTAATAATGTATATAAAATATCTTGTAATGACTTTAAATAGCGACCAGCATTGCTTAACTCTGTATGTACCCTTTTCTCAGATTGTCATGGCAAGTTCAAAACCTGCAAGACTGAAGGTGATTCTAGGAGAGAGCAACACTGAAAAACTGACTCTTCCAGATGGCATACCAGACTCTCTGGATGAGCTTCTCAGCAAGGTGAAGGATACCTTTGGTTTAAAGACCAATGTCAGATTGCAATATATGGACAAAGAGTTTGGTAATGACTTCTTCAACCTCAGCTCAACTTCTGACCTGGAGGACTTGGGAACAGTCAAGGTGATTCAAGAAAAAGCCATTCAAACTTTTGTTGATGTCATTGAAACAGCTCCATCTTGTTCTACAGTTCACTCTGACGACAGCAGTTCTTTAGCCTCAAATGACACTATAATCCTCTCCTCCCCTGAATCCTTGTCATCGCGAACACAACAATGGCCAGCCAATTTTCCCATTCCCATATTTTCATATGACACTGAACGTCAGCTAGAGAAGGGGAATTCTGAGTATCAAGCAAACAACAAAATGTTGACAGTCACCTCCCGAATGAAGAGTGACATCCTAAATAGATTAGTAGAGGAGATCTACAGATACAGAGCCTACCCAGAGGATGCACAGTTCTGTGTAGTTGCAGAGGCCTTGGTTAAAAAACATCCGTGTTTAAAAGAGCCCGGTTCATTCAATGGTTGCTACGGTTGGAAGCAAAGGCTGAAGTACAAAATGGGAAACTACAGGACTCTACTCAAATCACAAGGATGTCCAGAGTTGTCTGTAAACTCTCTTAAATCCAAAGCTAGTATTTCTGTTTCTCCTGCTGCAAAAATAAAGAAGCCAAGACGAGCTGAAGCCAACTTTTATCCATCCTTTCCATTGGGAGAAACACAAGAAAGCATGGAAAAAGAGAGAATTGAACTCTTGGCAGCAATCAAAAGGAGGAACAATGACAGGGTCATTGCGGAGAAAATGGCTCGCACCTTTGCCTACAGGCGTCAGGAGGTGGTGAATGAAGAACCTGGTATAGGGGATTTCAAGGACAGATGGCCTGCTCTGTTCCAACAGAAAGAGGTAGTATTGCAGATTGAAATTAACTGTCAAGGGTTTTGAACTTAGACTTTGGGAATGATTGAGTATTTACTTTAAGTCATTTTTTTAACAGTAAGTTTTTTTTTTTTTTTTTCACAGATTAATGCGGAGTTCCAGAGGCTCATGGCTGTTCCCCTTGAGCAGACGTTCTTGGCCCAGTTGGACAGGCACTCAAATCAGCTGATTAAAGTCATCCAGGCCAAAGGAGGAGCAACACGTGCAAAAATGGCTGGCATCATGAGAACTTATGATGAGGTATGGATATCATCAATATGGACACAGTGAACTAAGCTATGGCCATTTACCTTTTTCCATTTAAAACAAAGAACTTAAAGTGATTAGTTACTTTCAGACTTTTTTTTAATTATAATACTTGATACACTTTCTGTGCAAAGTTGATATCATTTGAAGAAAAGCAAGTTTGCCTGTCATGTATTTCTGCTGCATTTAGTTGTTATAGTAAGTTTGTATTGTGGTTTATTCATTAATTCAATAAAATACACCTTTCTATCCAACTTGCCAGAAACCGGTGAAATTTAGCCAAATTTTTGAGCTTCTATTACTTTTAAATTTTAACATTTTTAAATGTTAGACTTGTATCAATTCTATGCTGTAAGAGATCTCTTTAATGGAAAATGATATTCACTAGCTCTGGTAGATTGTGCTAAGAAAAAGCCTTAACCTTAACAATATAGTCTAGTTTCACAAATTTAGATGTGAAGGATAAAATGTGGCAGAGGTGGAATATGAATAATTTTGAAGTGCAGCATTAAAACCCAGTGGACTTGTGGGCTGTACATTATGGCATCTGATAGGCCTTTGCTGTTGTGAACAGCCCAAATATATTAGTTATATCATGAATCTCTTCAGATATGAAATATTGATAACAATAACTTTTCTCCAGGTTGAAGACATTGGGATTCGAAGGGAATGTGTTCTGAAAGGGCTCATCACCTTTCTTGGAGAGGATACAAAAGACCTTATTAAGGAATACTGTGTAAGTTTTTAAAGGTTTAAAGTTGCATGTCATCCCATTCAAGCAAATGGACAAATTCAATGTCAGTTGTTTTTACCTTCTTAAATGATTTATGGACTAGCTTTTCTAAATGTGAACATCTGTTTTAAAAAATGGGGCAGATTTGGTGTGAGAAATGTAAATTTAACGTGGCTGTATCCTGCATAAACCCAGAAATGGTGAATTTGCTGTTCAGCAGAGCACATCAACTTCATTTCTTGTTTACCAATATGCCAAACAAGTTACCGTATTTTCACGACCATAAGGCGCACCGTACTAAAAGGCGCAGTCTCAGTTATGTGTCCCATTTCTGTGTTTAACACACA